>QRFJ01000173.1:0-55644 GCA_006176705.1 Cocos nucifera
ATACATGAGATGTATGCAAAATATGCCATGATTAGATCTAAATTTGTATATGAGATATATGATATAGATCTGATAACTGTTTTGTAGTATTTAATGTTCCTGATTAAGGCGTTCCTCTTGGCCGTCCGGTCATAAGAACGAAGAAGGGTTTAAAGGCCCTCTCTTCCCATTCGATGGGGTGTTCTTATGATGTGTAGGGGTGCTGCGTGTTCGTCCTTAATCAGAAACCCAAAACTTACTTTCTGCAAAACCCTAGATCCTGAAACCCTAGGATTTATTGTGCATATTTTGTTTATGAACCCAACTTAATTAAGAATTAAGTTTATGGAATATTAATTAGGTCTAAAATTGAGAATTTCAGATCTAAGACATATTCATAATACTGGGTTCGGGCTTGGGTAGCTCAATTAGGTCTAAGCGGTTGATCAAACCGAATCAAGAGTTGGTTAGATGGGATCAACAATGCTTAAATTGACCAGCCTAATAGGATTAAGTCTGGGTCAAGATCGAGTCACGATCAAGCAAGACCTAATTAGGCTCAGAGGTTAGAGTCTGGATTGTAGGCTAACCCAATTGGTTCTGACTCAACAATTTGGTGTCTAAGGTAAGTTTGGCACAGACGACCGACTGGTTTTTAATTGGAAGCTACTCGACCTGAATGCGTTCTTGTACGAGTTAATGGCATATTCCTTCCACCGGTCTCACTTACCTGGCCATATCTGTTGACACAGTTCTGATCTGAGGTGGTCAATAATCCGAGCTAACCCATGCCACTAGGTTAGTCATAATTGTTATGACTAAGCCAAGTCTAGTTTAATGAGACCTGAATCAATTCTCCCTAAGAAAAGATTAAGTCTGAGGTCTTCCACCATTGTAGATGTGCGGGCCCTTCCCGGGGTTGATTGTTCTCGGCTGGATACAGTGGCTCAGTTGCACCGGGAAGATGCAACCATGTCTATTAGGCATTGGATGCTATGGGCTGGAGGATGAGTTGGGCTCAATATTTCCGGATACGGTGAGAGACTCAATTAGGAACCCAGTCTATGCAAATGGTGGGTCTGACTTAACTAAGGAGTGGATCAATATTCCGGATACGGTGAGATTCATGAATTAGAGACCAAGTTTGGGTGCACCATGATTAGAGAATCATTGAACAAGAGTTGTTCACTCATTGGCTAACCCATCACCAATAACTGTTAGGTGAGGTGATGAGTCAGTTGGTGAGACCGCACCACCCACTAGAAATCATTAATCATGGAGATTTTCGCATCTCTACAGAGGGAGTGTAGGGATCCGAGAAAATAGTGGGAGCTAATTTGTTTAAAAATAAAATCCCTAAACAAATTGGTCAAGTCAAAATTACAGTATCTAACTAGAATCTTTGACTCTCTACAGGAAAATGTCTGCGTCCAACCCATTGGCACGTATCCTGGACACACATAGACTGACTGGACCCAATTATAAAGATTGGCTCAGGAACTACAAAATTATTTTGGGTTCAGAGAAGTTAACCACATGTTTTGGACCAGGACCCTCCCACCTTACCAGCCTCGTCCATCCACTGAACAGAGAGCGTCTCTGGAAAAATGGATTGACGAAGATAATAAGGCCAGATACTACATGTTGGGCTCGATGTCTGATGAGCTCCAGCGCCAACATGAAGATATCGGGACTGCTCGCCAAATGTTGGCTCACCTGCAGGAGATGTTTGGTGAACAGAGTCGCGCAGCCAAATATCAAGTCACGAAATGACTTTTTAAGGCTAAGATGCGTGATGGGCAGTCAGTCCAAGATCACTGTCTGACAATGATCAAGGACATGGAAGAGCTTGAGAAGCTCGGTGTGAAGTTGGACTTGGACCTGCAGAACGATATTATTCTGCAATCCTTGACTGATGCATATGGGCAATTCATCATGAATTACCACATGCATAAACTTCAAAATTCCTTGGCCGAAGTTAATGAATATGCTGGTTACCGCTGAGCTTTCTATGAAAGGTTCTAAAGGCTCAGTTCTTGCTATGGAACGGACTTCTTCCAAAAGAAAGTCTTATGGAAAGAAAAAGAAGTCTGTGAAAAAGCAAAAGGTGGAAGGATCAAAGAAGAAGAAGGCAGAACCGAAGAAAGAAGGCCGATGGCAAAGGAAAGTGTTTCCATTGCAACAGCGACGGCCATTGGAAGCGGAACTGCCCTACTTACCTGGCCACCCTGAAGAACAAGAAGGAAGGTCCTTCTGGAGGTATGCTCGTTATTGAGTCTAACCTTACGGTTTCTTCTGCATCCAGTTGGGTGCTTGACTCTGGTTCTAGTGCTCATCTGTGCACTTCTATGCAGGGTCTTGAGGATAGCAGGAGGCTGAGGGATGGAGACATGATCCTACGCATCGGTAATGGAGCAAGAGTTGCTGCAGTAGCCGTGGGAACATACCCTCTTCGATTACCATCTGGTTTAGACTTAGTTTTGAAAGACTGTTATTTTGTGCCTGCAGCTAGCAGGAATTTGATTTCTGTTTCATGCTTAGCACAAGAAGGTTATGTGATCACCTTCTTTAAGGACCATTGTAACATTCTTTATGAAAGAAATAAAATTGCAAATGGTTTCCTTATTAATGGTCTTTATCAGCTACATATTGATGTACCTGTTTTAACTATCGAGCAAAACGTGAATGCCAAACGACCTAGGGATAGTCCAAACGACAGATATCTATGGCACCTGAGATTAGGTCATATAGCAGAAGATAGGATCAACAAATTGGAGAAAAATGGGCTATTGAGTCCATTGACTTTTGAGTCATATCCAACTTGTGAATCTTGTCTTCAAGGCAAAATGACTAAACTCCCTTTTGTTGGACATGGGGAGAGGGCCACAGATCTCCTTGCCCTAGTACATACTGATGTGTGCGGCCCATTTGATGTGCCGGCTAGAGGCAATTTTGTCTACTTCATTACCTTTACCGATGATCTGTCTAGGTATGGGTATGTGTATCTTATGAGACACAAGTCTGAAGCTTTTGAAAAGTTCAAAGAATTCAGACATGAAGTAGAAAAACAAACTGGAAAACCCATTAAGGTTCTTCGATCAGATCGAGGAGGTGAATACCTTAGCCGGGAATTCCTAGACTATCTTAAGGAAAATGGCATAGTCTCTCAATGGACTCCACCAGGAACACCTCAACTCAACGGGGTTTCAGAACGGAGAAATCGGACTCTATTGGATATGGTTCGATCCATGATGAGCTTCACAGACCTCCCTGATTTTCTTTGGGGACATTCATTGTTAACTTCAATCTATCTACTGAATAGGGTTCCCTCTAAAACCGTTCCTACCACACCGTATGAGATATGGCACGGTAAGAAACCAAGTCTGAGTCATCTCAGAATTTGGGGTTGTCCGGCTCATGTCAAAAGACAACAAGCGGACAAGTTAGAGTTTAGGTCCTTTAGAGCTCGATTCATAGGATATCCTAAAGAGTCATTAGGATACTATTTCTACATTCCAGAAGACCACAATGTGATTGTGAGTCGACATGCCATCTTTCTTGAAAAATAGTTTATTCAAGATAGCGGCATTGGAAAGCAGATTAAGCTTGATGAGAAAGTCTCACAAGCAGAACGAGCTAAGGACCAAGTGGAACCAAATCAGGTTGAGCCAATAAGAACACTACCTCCTCCACCTCGTAGATCGGAAAGAGTTTCCCGTCCCCCTGAAAGATACTTAGGTATTATTTCAGAGGATGTAGAGGAAATGTTCCTCATAGGTAATGGTGCTCATGGTGATGATCCCAAAACCTACAACGAGGCGATATCAGATATCGACTCCGAGAAATGGCTTAGAGGCAATGCAGTCAGAAATTGACTCGATGCACTCAAACCAAGTCTGGACCTTGGTAGATCCACCAGAAGGTATAGTACCTATTGGGTGTAAATGGATCTTCAAGAGAAAGATTGGTGCAGATGGGAATGTGGAGACATTCAAGGCTAGACTAGTGGCAAAAGGTTATAGTCAACGCGAAGGCATTGACTATCAGGATACCTTTTCCCCAGTAGCTATGCTAAAATCCATCCGCACATTGCTTGCCTGTTGCAGCCTATTTCGATTATGAAATATGGCAAATGGACGTGAAAACGGCATTCCTTAAATGGATATCTTGAGGAAGATATCTATATGGAACAGCCGCTAGGTTTCACATCCAGTGATACTGATCACAAGGTTTGCAAGCTGCAAAGGTCCATATATGGACTTAAGCAAGCATCTCGGAGCTGGAACACTCGTTTCAATGATGTGATCAAAAAGTTTGGTTTCATCAAAAATGAAGAGGAACCATGTGTTTTCAAAAGGGTCAGTGGGAGCGCTGTTGTCTTCCTCGTATTGTACGTGGATGACATCCTCCTTATTGGGAATGATATTCCCATGTTGACATCAGTCAAGATGTGGTTGTCCAAGGAATTCTCCATGAAAGACCTAGGTGAAGCATCCTTTATTCTAGGAATTAAGGTCTATAGGGATAGACCGAATAGGATGCTAGGACTTTCACAGAAGATGTACATAGAGGAAGTACTAAAGAGGTTTAGTATGGAAAACTCTAAGAGGGGATTAATACCCTTCAGACATGGTATTCATCTTTCCAAGAAGATGTGCCCCAGCACACCTGAGGAAATAGAACGCATGAGCAAGATCCCTTATGCTTCTGCAATAGGGAGCCTCATGTATGCCATGCTATGTACACGACCTGATATAGCCCATGCTGTGAGTGTCACAAGCAGATATCAGTCAAATCCAGGTGAAGAACACTGGACTTCTGTGAAATGTATCCTTAAGTACTTGAGAAGAACTAAGGATATGATGTTGGTCTTTGGTAATGGAGAACTCCAAGTCCAGGGATACACAGACTCGGACATTCATGTCATCGATATAGATGATCGAAAGTCGACATGCATGCTGCAAGCATTCTGGTACAAGAAGTTTGCTGCTGTAATGCCAAGAGTTCCATAGCAAACGGTGATATCATCTCATCCGCGATTACCTTGAGAAAGGTTACGTTGAGGTCAAGAGAGTCAACTCCGCAGATAATGTGGCAGACCCACTTACAAAGCCGTTGGGCCAGCAGAAGATCGAAGCCCACCTTGAGAAGATGGGACTTAGACTTGTAGCCAATTGGCTTTAGGACAAGTGGGAGATTGTTAGATATATGTGCCCTAGAAGCCAGAATTGGCTGACACTTGTAATACACTTCTAGGGGCAAAATTATAATTTTGACTAATAATCAATAAATGGGTTATTTTCTATCACATATGTGTATTTAGTGTCTGTGATACATCCTTTGAGTTAATGGTAATGATAATTCATATTTTCAAGAGTTGAAAATTTAAGACATGAATAATCATTATTAACTCATAAATTGCTCCCGACCATAGGATCATCACGAGGATGGTGATTGATCCGGAAGGTTGGTGTACAATCGCTTCTCTTTAGTAGATGAGTCTTGAGTCTACGGTGTGGAGACACCGGAGCGAGAGTACAGGTACTCGTTAGAGAACGAGGGCACTGAGCGTGACCACCTCGAGTAGTCATTAGGGAGTCTACCTTCTCGTCAATGACTGACTCGATGCTGCAGTAGTGTGTCTGGTTCTTTGACCTGAGATGCATCGGCAGTTCACCTTGAGGGTGTTATAGTTTGACTACACCATTACTCGGTCTCCTAGCCATATGGAACCCTGAGGTGTATGTTGGCTATGACATGTTCATTGTAGGAACTGGATTGCATCAAGATGGAATCTATCTACCTCGGTGGTAGAGGAGCAGCCCTATGATGATCATGAGAATCAAGTCCAGAAATCCATGGCCATGGTAGAGTGAAATAATAGAAAGAGTTTCTATTTAGATTTTCACATTGGACTCGAATCGAATGATTACATCATATGACAGAGACTAGGGTTTGACGAGTTTCACCTTAACCCTAATCTGATCGGGGCTCAAGATAGAAGAACTTGAATCACACAGGTAGCTGCACCAAGAGGTTCGCATTCAGCTCTGATGGGTTGCCACCATATACTGCTAGGTGTCACTGGTGGATTTTGGGAGCAATTAGAATGATTTAGATGATCGATCATTCTAGCTGTTCGAATCAGAAGAGTTCTGATCCATCGAAAGGAGTTTCGATGATGTCGATGATAGAGATCATGACATATCCCATTACCATACAGAACTGAACCTAACTGGGTCACACAAACAAGGGTTTGAATCTGGTGATCATCAATTGAACTGATCTAGTTCAATTGATCTGAATGAGATTCAATTAGGTTCAAGGAAATCGTGCTAGCACTCGATTGAACCTAACGTTCTTCTTTTACTATCATAAATAAGTTGTCCTGACTGAGCCAAAGGAGTTTGTGCTCAATCAGAGGCCTTCATATGGTCTGACTGGAGGTTGTCCAAGTCAGAAATAGGTTGTCTTATTTGTAAGACATTACCTGCCATTTTTGGTCACCTGCCATTTCTTGTTCTTTGACTTTGGTCAAAAGTCTACCTTTGACTGGTCAAACGTTGACCATTGACCCTTTGACTTTTGACCACATGTCATGCACCTATTGGAGAGCTGGTGGGGGCCTGTCCCCCTGCCAGAACCTGGCAAGGAGGAAGGGCGCACGCCAAGGGTGGCGTGAGCCCAAGTTGGAGGCGCCTAGGAGTCCTTGTTGGACAAGGACTCCACCTCCCTTTTGGATTCCAATTAGAGTTCTACTAAGAATCCAACTTTGACTGGTCTTAGGCGCCCTCTAAGGAGGAATCCAGGGGTCTCTATTCCCACCAATCAGATTTAGATCTGATTTCACAAAGGGTTGTGATTGGTTGGGAAGGAAGAGGAGTTGGATCACAGCTTAGTCTATAAATAAGACCCTGCGCCCAACTCTAATTCAAAAAAATTGAATTGAGATCAAAGTTCCCCACACCCCAAGGCTGCCTCTCCCCTCCTTCCTCCATGCCAATACCTCTTCTCCCCTTGCTCTCCACGTCCAAAAGGAGTTTTGGACCTTGGTTGGTGCGATTCAGATCAAAGAAAGGCGATCAAAAGCAAGAAGGCTGCGCTGCTGCAAAAGGACGACTGCAGATCTTCAAAAGAGTTTTGAAGATCCTCCAGATCAGATCCAGATCTGATTTTTGGAGGTGTGATAGAGAAGAAGAGGATCTCCAGATCCAACCCGAGTGGATACCGGTAGAGGCCAGGCGCTTGCGTGGCTAAGATCCAGAACCTTCCGCTGCAAATCAGGATCATCTACAGGGTAATAGGATTACCCAAATCAGGTAAATTAAATTTGATTTAATTTATCTTATTTTATTTTATTTATTAAAATAATAAGAATCAGATCTGAAACATATCAAGATCTGATTGAGATCAAGAGAAAAATTTTTGAAATATATCTCTTGATCTGATCAGATCTGGAACGAACCTGACCGGGAAATCAGGATTTTCCTTCACACCGATCTGAACAGGGACCATGTCTCCATCCCTCAGCCTCCTGCTATCCTCAAGACCCTGCATGGAAGTGCACAGATGAGCACTAGAACCAGAGTCAAGCACCCAACTGGATGCAGAAGAAACCGTAAGGTTAGACTCAATAACGAGCATACCTCCAGAAGGACCTTCCTTCTTGTTCTTCAGGGTGGCCAGGTAAGTAGGGCAGTTCCGCTTCCAATGGCCGTCGCTGTTGCAATGGAAATACTTTCCTTTGACATCGGCCTTTCTTCTTCGGCTCTGCCTTCTTCTTCTTTGATCCTTCCACCTTTTGCTTTTTCACAGACTTCTTTTTCTTTCCATAAGACTTTCTTTTGGAAGAAGTCCATTCCATAGCAAGAACTGAGCCTTTAGAACCTTTCATAGAAAGCTCAGCGGTAACCAGCATATTCATTAATTCGGCCAAGGAATTTTGAAGTTTATGCATGTGGTAATTCATGATGAATTGCCCATATGCATCAGTCAAGGATTGCAGAATAATATCGTTCTGCAGATCCAAGTCTAACTTCACACCGAGCTTCTCAAGCTCTTCCATGTCCTTGATCATTGTCAGACAGTGATCTTGGACTGACTGCCCATCACGCATCTTAGCCTTAAAAAGTCATTTCGTGACTTGATATTTGGCTGCGCGACTCTGTTCACCAAACATCTCCTGCAGGTGAGCCAACATTTGGCGAGCAGTCCCGATATCTTCATGTTGGCGCTGGAGCTCATCAGACATCGAGCCCAACATGTAATATCTGGCCTTATTATCTTCGTCAATCCATTTTTTCAGAGACGCTCTCTGTTCAAGTGGATGGACGGGCTGGTAAGGTGGGAGGGTCCTGGTCCAAAACATGGGTTAACTTCTCAAAACCCAAAATAATTTTGTAGTTCCTGAGCCAATCTTTATAATTGGGTCCAGTCAGTCTATGTGTGTCCAGGATACGTGCCAATGGGTTGGACGCAGACATTTTTCTGTAGAGAGTCAAAGATTCTAGTTAGATACTGTAATTTATGACTTGACCAATTTATTTAGGAATTTTATTTTTAAACAAATTAGCTCCCACTATTTTCTCGGATCCCTACACTCCCTCTGTAGAGATGCGCAAAAATCTCCATGATTAATGATTTCTAGTGGGTGGTGCGGTCTCACCAACTGACTCATCACCTCACCTAACAGTTATTGGTGATGGGTTAGCCAATGAGTGAACAACTCTTGTTCAATGATTCTCTAATCATGGTGCACCCAAACTTGGTCTCTAATTCATGAATCTCACCGTATCCGGAATATTGATCCACTCCTTAGTTAAGTCAGACCCACCATTTGCATAGACTGGGTTCCTAATTGAGTCTCTCACCGTATCCGAAATATTGAGCCCAACTCATCCTCCAGCCCATAGCATCCAATGCCTAATAGACATGGTTGCATCTTCCCGGTGCAACTGAGCCACTGTATCCAGCCGAGAACAATCAACCCCGGGAAGGGCCCGCACATCTACAATGGTGGAAGACCTCAGACTTAATCTTTTCTTAGGGAGAATTGATTCAGGTCTCATTAAACTAGACTTGGCTTAGTCATAACAATTATGACTAACCTAGTGGCATGGGTTAGCTCGGATTATTGACCACCTCAGATCAGAACTGTGTCAACAGATATGGCCAGGTAAGTGAGACCGGTGGAAGGAATATGCCATTAACTCGTACAAGAATGCATTCAGGTCGAGTAGCTTCCAATTAAAAACCAGTCGGTCGTATGTGCCAAACTTACCTTAGACACCAAATTGTTGAGCCAGAACCAATTGGGTTAGCCTACAATCCAGACTCTAACCTCTGAGCCTAATTAGGTCTTGCTTGATCGTGACTCGATCTTGACCCAGACTTAATCCTATTAGGCTGGTCAATTTAAGCATTGTTGATCCCATCTAACCAACTCTTGATTCGGTTTGATCAACCGCTTAGACCTAATTGAGCTACCCAAGCCCGAACCCAGTATTATGAATATGTCTTAGATCTGAAATTCTCAATTTTAGACCTAATTAATATTTCCATAAACTTAATTCTTAATTAAGTAGGGTTCATAAACAAAATATGCACAATAAATCCTAGGGTTTCAGGATCTAGGGTTTTGCAGAAAGTAAGTTTTGGGTTTCTGATTAAGGACGAACACGCAGCACCCCTACACATCATAAGAACACCCCATCGAATGGGAAGAGAGGGCCTTTAAACCCTTCTTCGTTCTTATGACCGGACGGCCAAGAGGAACGCCTTAATCAGGAACATTCAATACTACAAAACAAGTTATCAGATCTATATCATATATCTCATATACAAAGTAGATCTAATCATGGCATATTTTGCATACATCTCATGTATCAAATCATGCATGTTTTTCAGATCTAAATTATCTCATAATAATCTAAAAAATTAGATTTAAATTGATCTAATCAAAATAAATTCTAATCTAGACAATTATGTAGAACTATTCTACAACTAGTCTAGACATGCATCAATCATATCTCATATGATATTTAAAATTAAATAATTTTTATTTGCTATTTTTTAGATGTTATTATAACACTTATAATATCAAAAAATAGTAAATAAAAAGATCTAAAATATGATTTAATCAGATTAAATCAAAAACATGCAAGACTATTCTATAGAACTATTCTATTCTAGAACTAGTCATGCATATCTTCTAATCTTAGATCCAAATTCATTTAATTTTAATTTTTTCTGATTTCAGATCTGATCACATCTCATGTGACATCTGAAATCAATTATTTTTTAATTAAAATAAATTTAAAATCAGATCTAAATAATTTTAGAACCATGGCTCTGATACCAGTTGAAGGGAAATCCTGATTTCCCGGTCAGGTTCGTTCAGATCTGATCAGATCAAGAGATATATTTCAAAAATTTTTTCTCTTGATCCTAATCAGATCTTGATATATTTTAGATCTGATTCTTATTATTTTAATAAATAAAATAAAATAAAGATAAATTAAATCAAATTTAATTTACCTGATTTGGGTAATCCTATTACCCTGTTGATGATCCTGTTTGCAGCGGAAGGTTCTGGATCTAGCCACGCAAGCGCCTGGCCTCTACCGGTATCCACTCGGGCTGGATCTGGAGATCCTCTTCTTCTCTATCACACCTCCAAAAATTAGATCTGGATCTGATCTGGAGGATCTTCAAAACTCCTTTTGAAGATCTGCAGTCGTCCTTTGCAGCAGTGCAGCCTTCTTGCTTTTGATCGCCTTTCTTTGATCTGGATCGCACCAACCAAGGTCCAAAACTCCTTTTGGACGTGGAGAGCAAGGGGAGAAGATGGTTTGGCATGGAGGAAGAGGGGAGAGGCAGCCTTGGGGTGTGGGGAACTTTGATCTCAATTCAATTACTGTTTGAGTTGGGCACAGGGTCTTATTTATAGACTGACTGTGATCCAGCTTCTCTTATTCCCAACCAATCACAACCCTTTGTGAAATCAGATCTAAATCTGATTGGTGGGAATAGAGTCCCCTGGATTCCTACTTAGAGGGTGCCTAAGACCAGTCAAAGTTGGTTTTAGGGAGAACTCTAATTGGAATCCAAAAGAGAGGTGGAGTCCTTGTCCAACAAGGACTCCAAGACTCCTCCAAACTTGGGCTCACGCCACCCTTGGCGTGCGCCCTCCTCCTTGCCAGGTTCTGGCAGGGGGACAGGCCCCCACCAGCTCTCCAATAGGTGCATGACATGTGGTCAAAAGTCAAAGGGTCAATGGTCAACGTTTGACCAGTCAAAGGTAGACTTTTGACCAAAGTCAAAGAACAAGAAATGGCAGGTGACCAAAAATGGCAGGTAATGTCTTACAAATAAGACAACCTTTTCTGACTTGGACAACCTCCAGTCAGACCATATGAAGGCCTCTGATTGAGCACAAACTCCTTTGGCTCAGACAGGACAACTTATTTATGATAGCAAAAGAAGAACGTTAGGTTCAATCGAGTGCTAGCACGATTTCCTTGAACCTAATTGAATCTCATTCAGATCAATTGAACTAGATCAGTTCAATTGATGATCACCAGATTCAAACCCTTGTTTGTGTGACCCAGTTAGGTTCAGTTCTGTATGGTAATGGGATATGTCATGATCTCTATCATCGACATCATCGAAACTCCTTTCGATGGATCAGAACTCTTCTGATTCGAACAGCTAGAATGATCGATCATCTAAATCATTCTAATTGCTCCCAAAATCCACCAGTGACACCTAGCAGTATATGGTGGCAACCCATCAGAGCTGAATGCGAACCTCTTGGTGCAGCTACCTGTGTGATTAAGTTCTTCTATCTTGAGCCCCGATCAGATTAGGGTTAAGGTAAACTCGTCAAACCCTAGTCTCTGTCATATGATGTAATCATTCGATTCAAGTCCAATGTGAAAATCTAAATAGAAACTCTTTCTATTATTTCACTCTACCATGGCCATGGATTTCTGGACTTGATTCTCATGATCATCATAGGGCTGCTCCTCTACCACCGAGGTAGATAGATTCCATCTTGATGCAATCCAGTTCCTACAATGAACATGCTATAGCCAACATACACCTCAGGGTTCCATATGGCTAGGAGACCGAGTAATGGTGTAGTCAAACTATAACACCCTCAAGGTGAACTGCCGATGCATCTCAGGTCAAAGAACCAGACACACTACTGCAGCATCGAGTCAGTCATTGACGAGAAGGTAGACTCCCTAATGACTACTCGAGGTGGTCACGCTCAGTGCCCTCGTTCTCTAACGAGTACCTGTACTCTCGCTCCGGTGTCTCCACACCGTAGACTCAAGACTCATCTACTAAAGAGAAGCGATTGTACACCAACCTTCCGGATCAATCACCATCCTCGTGATGATCCTATGGTCGGGAGCAATTTATGAGTTAATAATGATTATTCATGTCTTAAATTTTCAACTCTTGAAAATATGAATTATCATTACCATTAACTCAAAGGATGTATCACAGACACTAAATACACATATGTGATAGAAAATAACCCATTTTATTGATTTATAGTCAAAATTATAATTTTGCCCCTAGAAGTGTATTACAAGTGTCAGCCAATTCTGGCTTCTAGGGCACATATATCTAACAATGATCTTCCATGAATTTCACTAAGTAAAAACCCCTGAGTTGGGCGAGCAAAATATATTATGACTGTGATCTTATAAGCAGGTCTCCACTTATGGAGCGTTCTCCGTGCTGGCTCTTTTGCGTCTCAAAAGACAATCTCTTCTCAAGTATCCAAATTGATGATATTTATAACATTTCAATGTCATCTTCCTCTGATCGCAAGACTTTAACCTGCCTTTGGATTTTTCTCTTATCTTCTCCTTTGATCTTTCCTATCTTTCGTTCACAGCCAAGATCTTAGACTTAGGGTCTCCCTTGCAAATCTTCTTCTTTTGCTCATTTGATCTGAGCACACCAACAATCTCTTCATAGTTTAGGATCTTCTTTCCATAAACTAAAGTTGTTATCAGACCATCATACAAACCTATGAGAGAACATAATAGCAGCAATGCCCGATCCTCCTCGTCGATCTTCACATCCAAACTCATCATCTCAGAATACATCTAATTGAACCTTTGGATATGTGCAACAAGATCTCTGCCTTCAGGCATCCTCAGACTATACAGCTGTTTCTTTAACCATAGTTTGTTCGTCATATTCTTCCCCATGTATGTGTTCTCTAGTCTCTCCCAGAGCCCCTTTGCCATAGTCTCTGTGCAAACCTTGGGCAAAACTTGATCGGCCAAGCACATCCAGATTGTGCTAAAAGTAATTTTCTCTAACTGTTCCCAATCCTCAACACTGATCTTTTTCGGTCTTTCTTTTGTCAAGACTTTGTAGATACTCTGCTGAACCAACAAGTCCTTTCCTTTTTGCTGCCATAGGGTAAAGTTTTTCTTGCCATCGAACTTCTCAAAATTCATCTTGAATCCACTTGATCCCATGACTTCAAACAAGTCGAGAACATATCCCTAACACCCTTTACGATCACACACCAATAAAACCACCCTTCACAGAAAATCTAACTCGCCCTAGATCCTCTTTCCAAACTTCTGTATCACCGTTCCTCCATGTAAACAATCTCTATCTCAATCTAGAGACAACCACGAAGCAAACTAGAAGTTTTTAGGATAAAACCAGGTGCAACAGATCTTGAATGTAGTAAATCCTAGGTATCTTTCTTCTTTCCATGCAACACCGCTCTGATACCAAATGTTGGGAATATGCACTTTTCCATATGGATCGGCGTGGCCACTAGTGATTAGCCTAGCAATAAAGATCTCTGCGGAATCATGATGAAATAAATCAAGGAATAGAGAAGAAGAGAAGAGATTTCTGGGAGAAAAGAGCTTTTATTCAGTATATTTCAGTATACTAACAATCTTGACATATTTTCAGTATATATACTTTACAAAGGGTTGAGCCCAAGCTCATAGAAAAGCTTTTCAAATCCAAACAACCTACGTACACAAAATAATAATCTGCAAAAATTGAGCTGGCTAACCTGCGACTGGGTCGGCTCAGTCACACAAAATAATAATCCGCAAAAACTGAGCTGGCTAACCTGCGACTGGGTCGGCTCAGTCTAGACTGAGCCGACCCAGTTGTGTACTGTGCCAACAATCCAAAAATGACCGAGCTGACCCAGTTGTGTACTGTGCCAACAATCCAAAAATGCTGCATTCTATCTAAATTTTTCTCTGAGTCCTAGCCAACTCAATCCTGGACTGAGTTGACCCAGTTTCCAATTGAATCGGCTCAGTCTTAGAGTGAACCGACTCAATTTCTGAACTTTACTATTGAGATTGATTCTTCTTCTGGCTCCCTCCCATCTTCTTATGACCTATCTTTTCATGTTTTAAAAATTTGAAAGTACCACTTCTGCTTGGCTTCCGAGTTGTACCTTGGAGGAGGGTATGCGATTCAGGTCTTTGCACGAGAAGGGATCAAAATCTTCTTTAGGACAGTGGATTATCCGCCTCCCAAGTCAAATCCTGTATTTTACTTTATTTTAATTATCACACTAATATATTTATTATTTTACTGACATCATGAAAAAAATTTTAATTTTTATAAAATATCTATATTATTTTTAAAAAAATTCTTCCTTCATAAAGCATTACCACCATGACAAGGGAAGATCTTTGAATGGCGTGCCCAATGAATTCGGGGAAGCATAAAGCGTTACCACCATGACAACCCCCTCCTCCCAAAGGTAAATGTCAAAGCCTAGTAAGGATCGAAGAAGAGGCTAACGTACCCGTGAGACAATCTAAGCTATCTGTACTTGAATATAATTTTTTTTTACCACCTTAGAAATATCCTTTCTCTATTAAATATTTGTGAAGCCTTGATGATGTCTCAAGAATTAAGAGATGGTTTAATTTATGCCCGTCGGAGGGCTGAGCCCTTTCGAGCCTTTTTGCAGAGATAAACATGGAGGAGGCACTCTGAATTCTTTATGTGGGCTCTGATGTCAATCACAGAGGCCTGCCTTTGAGAACAACAGAGCATAACCTGCAACCATATGTAACAACAAGTAATGGGACTAAAATCAATCGAATCCTTGCTGATCCTAGGTGTTCAATCTTTTGACTTTAAGAACCTTCAGGACTTGGGCCTTATTTAGAATTGTTATTGATAGTAGCGCTTTTGTCAGAAGAGCTTTTGAAAATAAACCTTTTGCCAGTAGAATATTTGACGAAAAGACATTTGTCGTATGGCAACCATATTTCTAAATTATGTAAGCTTAACATTTACTCGGTACCCAAAGTGAGAAAAAAATACTTGTATCATGAAAGACATTGCATGGAGCTTTCAAATTTTTAATATTTTGTATAAAATTTTTTTTCATAATTTATAAATTATTTATTTTGAATAGTCTAATATTAGAATAGTACAATATTGCAATATAATAGAATAATATTATATGAATATAATAATTTTATATTATTAAAATATGTTTATTATGACATAATAATGATTGTCATGTAGGACTGTAATAATATTAGTAAAATATAATATAATATTCCATACTATACTATACTATACTATAATATAATATAATACAATACAATATAACAAAATAACATAATTAGAATGATATAACATAGTAATAATATAATACAATACAATATAATGTAATACAATATGGTATAAAGCTATTATTAGTTAATAACTATAATGTAATATTATTAAATAATATAATAATATATTATATTATTATAATATATTTGTTATATTATTATAATAATATAATATATCTATTACTAGTTAATAATTAAAGTATAATATTTTTGATATAAAGTATTATAATTATGATGAAAAGGCGATAACTATTGTTGGTGCAGAAATCCGTCGCCGCCGGAGGTCGCCGGAGTCGAGGCCGCTGGGCGCCGCCGGGGACCTGCAAAACGAAGTCCCGTCCGGAACCGGTGGGGTGGTGGCTCCGGCAGGACCCTCCGACGGTCAAGTTAGCTTCCGGCCAACAGTAATGGAGTGCCCGGAATGAGTCCCGGAGCTTAGAGATGTGGAGGAGAGCTTAGAGAGTCGAGAGTTCAGAGAGCCCAGCCTTAGTATGTCGGGAGGGGTCCTTTTATAGCGGAGCTTAGTTGATGGTGACGGCTGTGCCGTCTGGCAGAGAGTCGTCGAGCAGCATGGAGTTTGGTACGGAGAGGAAGGCGTCGTCTGGTAGATCGTGGGAGCCATACCGGCGAGCCGTGGGCCGCATGGAGTTCCGGTACGGAGAGGAAGGCGTCGTCTGGTAGATCGTGGGAGCCATACCGGCGAGTAGTCGGTCGCATGGAGTCCGGTACGGAAAGGAAGGCGCCGTCCGGTCTTGCTGCAGGCGATGGTTCATCCAACGGAGTTCGGACTTGTAACAGAGTTCGGCCGAAGGGGAAGCTGGGGGAGTTCGTCTGGCTGAAGGGTCGGCCATCTGTAGAGTTCGGCCGCTGAGAGGCCCGAAGAAGCTCGGCTGGCCAATTGAAGGACTTCGGTTGCTAGTTGGTTCGGCCAGGGCTCGCTGAGGAGTTCGGTCGCCTAGGGTCGGTCCGAAGGAGTTCGGCCGCGGGGTCCGAATGGGTTCGGGCTCGTAGGAGAGTTCGGCTGAAGGAAAACCCGGGAGGAGCTCGGATGGCTGAACGGGCGTCTGGGAGGAGTCCGTCTCCTGAAGAAGTCCAGCCGCTTGGAGTCCAAGGAGCTCGGCCGTCAGGAAGTTCGGCCGGCGGTGGAAGTTCGTCCTCTATGCAGTTCGGCCCGGACCTTGGCGTAGGGGAGTTCGGCCTCTAGGCAGTTCGGCCCGGACCTTGGCGCAGGGGAGTTCGGCCTCTAGGCAGTTCGGCCGTGGTAGGGGCTCGGCCTGGCGCCTGGCGCTAAAGCTCTTCAGCGGCTACTGGTTACATTGGGCTGAGCGTCGGGCCGGGCTTCGGCAGGAGCGGGATTTATCCCCAACAATAGCCCCCCCCACTCCCGAGTTCAAAAATTGAAGGAAGGGAGTACCAAAACAGGCGACTGCCGAAGTCTCCTTCCAGGCTCCGCATTTGTTGCAGCTGAAGCTCGGGGAGGTCTCATCTCCAGCCAAGACTGACGCTGAAGTTGAGGCTGAGGCTTGGGGGAGACCTCATCTTCAGTCGATGTTTGGAGTTGAAATGGAACTCGTTTCCGGCTAAAGTCGATGAAGCTGATGTTGAAGCCGAAGTAAGACCCGCCTCCTTCGGTCGAGGTCGGATTTGAGCTCCTCGGGGGCGACATTATCTTCGTCAGTTGAAGTCGACTCGAGGGAGACCTCCTATCTTGCAGCCGAGGTTGAAGTGCGCGCTCGGGGGAGATCTTATCTCTGGCCGACCTTGTTGTTCGGGAGAGATCTTATCTCTGGCCGAACTTTGCCTTCGGGAGAGATCTTATCTCTGGCCGAGGTCGCGGTTCGGGAGAGATCTTATCTCTGGCCGACCTTGTTGTTCGGGAGAGATCTTATCTCTGGCCGAACTTTGCCTTCGGGAGAGATCTTATCTCTGGCCGAAGTTGCGGTTCGGGAGAGATCTTATCTCTGGCCGACCTTGTTGTTCGGGAGAGATCTTATCTCTGGCCGAACTTTGCCTTCGGGAGAGATCTTATCTCTGGCCGAAGTTGCGGTTCGGGAGAGATCTTATCTCTGGCCGACCTTCTTGTTCGGGAGAGATCTTATCTCTGGCCGAACTTTGCCTTCGGGAGAGATCTTATCTCTGGCCGAAGTTGCGGTTCGGGAGAGATCTTATCTCTGGCCGACCTTGTTGTTCGGGAGAGATCTTATCTCTGGCCGAACTTTGCCTTCGGGAGAGATCTTATCTCTGGCCGAAGTTGCGGTTTGGGAGAGATCTTATCTCTGGCCGACCTTGTTGTTCGGGAGAGATCTTATCTCTGGCCGAACTTTGCCTTCGGGAGAGATCTTATCTCTGGCCGAGGTCGCGGTTCGGGAGAGATCTTATCTCTGGCCGACCTTGTTGTTCGGGAGAGATCTTATCTCTGGCCGAACTTTCTGTTCGGGAGAGATCTTATCTCTGGCCGAACTTTGCCCTCGGGAGAGATCTTATCTCTGGCCGAGGTTGCTGCTCGCATTAGGACGAGGTTCTCCTCCTGTTCCTAACACGGCGACTATTGACTGCTTCTTTTCCAGCCATCGCATAGATTTCGCATCCAGAAATGATTTTATTGAGAGGGGAGAGTTTTACCGAAGAGAAGATGATCGCAGTGCATTTCCGTTCGAGGGTTGTCGGGGCGTTGTTCCTCGGAGTTCCCTCGGGCAGTAAGTTCCGTCCAGACGACCTCCTCTATCTCATGCCGGCCTTCATAATTTGGACCATGCTTCTCTTGACTTTGTCGCTGGGGATGACGATCACCGATGTAGCTAGCTCCTAGCTCCTCCCCGGGGTGGCGTTGATGACGCCGCGGGACGGCCAACCTTCTTGTCTTTTCCGGTTACGGCAGTGCCTATAGCCGATCTTCTCCTTGATCGCGCATGTTTGGAGAGGCCGTAGTCCTTCAGGTCTTGGCGGTTGGCTCTTAACTTTGCCGAGAATTCGAGTTAGAGGAGCGGGTCGTAGTTGCGGAACCTTCCGGGAGGGGGGCTTCGTTCCGTCCTTGCCGGCGCCGAACTTTATTTTGGAGGTTGAGTTGAGGAGTTCGGCTTTCCACCGAACTTCATTTCGCCTTGACGACGAGCCTTGGGGGAGCTCGGCTTTTCTTCGAGCCGAACTTCATTCCTCTTTCCCACGAGACCCGCCGTGGGAGAACTTTCTGCTGCTCTTGTTCGGATGAGCTCGAGGGGAGCTCGGCTTTTCTCGCCCGAACTTCATTCCGCCCCCAGTGAACACTTTGTAGGCGGTTCCTTTGGGGGACATACTGGAGCGTGAGTTCGGCCTTACTTGCGCCGAACTTCGTTCCACTTTCCCGCGGAAGCTTCCGCGGGAGGACTTCATACTTCTTTGTCGGAGCTTCCTCGCTGACGGGCTCATGGGTGGGTTCGGCCTTCCTCGCGCCGAACTTCATTCTGCTTCAGCGGGGAAACTTCTGCTCTCCGTTCCTCTCTTAGGGGCGATTGGGCTCCTCCCTAAGGCTGATTCCTCGCGCCCTCATGGCGGGCCTGCTGGTGGAGTCGCTACCGGAGGCTGCTGTATAGCGTGCAACGCCTCCGTGAGGCCACGGCCACGGATCTGTCGGTCAAGCAGGCCGAACTGCTTCACATCCACCGCAGGTGCAGGTGGAACCTAGGCCGCCGGGGCTGAAGCAGGAACAGGCGGGCCTGGACGGGATCGGGTCGCAGAGGCCACCGAACGCCGTGCGGAAGCTCTCCTGGGTGGCGTTTTCTCTTCGAAAGAGAAAAGGAAGATCTCTGGAGAGGGAAGAGAAGGGTCGCCGAGCACTCCTTTAAGAACAAGGGAACCTCGAAGGTTCAATCCCTTGTTCCCACAGACGGCGCCAATCTGTTGGTGCAGAAATCCGTCGCCGCCGGAGGTCGCCGGAGTCGAGGCCGCTGGGCGCCGCCGGGGACCTGCAAAACGAAGTCCCGTCCGGAACCGGTGGGGTGGTGGCTCCGGCAGGACCCTCCGACGGTCAAGTTAGCTTCCGGCCAACAGTAATGGAGTGCCCGGAATGAGTCCCGGAGCTTAGAGATGTGGAGGAGAGCTTAGAGAGTCGAGAGTTCAGAGAGCCCAGCCTTAGTATGTCGGGAGGGGTCCTTTTATAGCGGAGCTTAGTTGATGGTGACGGCTGTGCCGTCTGGCAGAGAGTCGTCGAGCAGCATGGAGTTTGGTACGGAGAGGAAGGCGTCGTCTGGTAGATCGTGGGAGCCATACCGGCGAGCCGTGGGCCGCGTGGAATCCGGTACGGAGAGGAAGGCGTCGTCCGGTAGATCGTGGGAGCCATACCGGCGAGTAGTCGGCCGCATGGAGTCCGGTACGGAAAGGAAGGCGCCGTCCGGTCTTGCTGCAGGCGATGGTTCATCCAACGGAGTTCGGACTTGTAACAGAGTTCGGCCGAAGGGGAAGCTGGGGGAGTTCGTCTGGCTGAAGGGTCGGCCATCTGTAGAGTTCGGCCGCTGAGAGGCCCGAAGAAGCTCGGCTGGCCAATTGAAGGACTTCGGTTGCTAGTTGGTTCGGCCAGGGCTCGCTGAGGAGTTCGGTCGCCTAGGGTCGGTCCGAAGGAGTTCGGCCGCGGGGTCCGAATGGGTTCGGGCTCGTAGGAGAGTTCGGCTGAAGGAAAACCCGGGAGGAGCTCGGATGGCCGAACGGGCGTCTGGGAGGAGTTCGTCTCCTGAAGAAGTCCAGCCGCTTGGAGTCCAAGGAGCTCGGCCGTCAGGAAGTTCGGCCGGCGGTGGAAGTTCGTCCTCTATGCAGTTCGGCCCGGATCTTGGCGCAGGGGAGTTCGGCCTCTAGGCAGTTCGGCCGTGGTAGGGGCTCGGCCTGGCGCCTGGCGCTAAAGCTCTTCAGCGGCTACTGGTTACATTGGGCTGAGCGTCGGGCCGGGCTTCGGCAGGAGCGGGATTTATCCCCAACAACTATAAAGTACAAAGTTTGGGGTATCCTTGTTACACAAACCATTCTAGATGGACTTTGGAGGGCATTTGTGAAGAAGATCTAAATTAGAGCGTTTTGCCAAGTAGAGATTTTTTAACTTGTCCTCGGATTAAAAAAAATGCTTTTGAGTTTTTTACAATACACCCATATGTTGCCCAAAAGTACTTTTGAAGTTCCAGAAAATATTTTGGTCCCCTCTAAAAGTGATCCCAAATAGAAGTTTAGCCATGGATATATGTTACCTTTCTTTTGAGAAGATAGTTATTTAGGCTTTCAATCAGCATAGCCAAAAAAGCCCTCGGACCTATCACCTTATCCATTAAGTTAGCAAGGCTGCACTTTGAAGTCAAGTTTGACATCATAAATGCATACATCCTACAAAAAGAATGTTGTTTTCCCATCCTCATTCCACCAATGGATGAAATATTTGAAAAATGGTGAAGAGATGTTCGTGGATGGAGACATACATATGTTTCAAGGTCATGAAGTTCATTAAGATGATGCCAGATTTTTTCGGAACCTAAGAGATTGTGTAAAGTTTGCAATCCTCTAAAAATGCCAATATTGTCAAAAGGAAAACTAAAGTGAAAAAGAAAAAGGTATGATGCTTTCCACTCAACATTTCGGTAGTGACAGCGAATTAGCTACACTCAAAAAATAATGTTGATAACAGTAATGTTGAGACTAATTGTAATACCCTATCCTAATGGACTCAAAATTGTTCCAATCTTGGTCTACTTGATCGGCCAAGCCACCAAAAATTGGGCCCAGAAAGGTCCTACATGAACTTTTAATATCAGAAAAAAAATAGATGGAGAAGAAAAAGACTTCAATGGGAGTCTTCCTCCTGTTTTGCTAGGAGATATCTACACCGAGAAGGATTATCAGTGTCCTATTTACAGAATGCCCGACTTCTTCCTTTGATTCCATATCAGAAGAGCCAAGTTTAGATAGGACTTCACTGGGATTGCCAAGTTTTTGCTTGACGGTTTTTGCTGGAATCATGGCCTAATAATCACTACCAAAAAAATAATGTAAGATCGGAAATCTTTGACTAACCCTTTTCTCTTTCTCAATCCTTACAGTCTTGATTTTAGTTGGTTATTGTTGGATTTTTGGACTGGAACGAAAGCCCCTACTTTTTCCATGGTTTTTTATAAATTTTTTGGTGATGGCAGTCATTGCAGACCACCAGTCTATGGATTCTCGATTGCACCACCATGGCTCACATCTTCAGTGATAGCCACCGCAGCCTTCAGCTCCCCTGTTCCGAGAGTAGAAGGGGAGAAGATTCCTTATTTTACCGTAAATCGTGAGGAAGAAGAAGGAAAAAAAAAAAAAGAAAAGAAAAGAAGAAAAAAGTAAGGAAAAGAAACGAAAGAGAAGTATGTTCTATCTCTTCTCCCTCTCTTCTCTCTCCTTCCTCTATTTCTCTGGATTATTTCTCTCTCCTGAGATTTTCCAAATCTTTGAGGAGATTTGTCTCAATGAGTTTGATCGATCTCGATGAAGGGGTCTTGACCATAATTGCAGATAGTATATTGACATCCATCCTAGCCAGATCGGGTATTATTAGATTTGATCATCAATGTTTTTTATTAAATGATCTAGTTCAAATATAATTAGATGACATTAGCATGATCAAACTGATCGGAATGCTAGGTAGTGTCTTCTGATCATTTGATCAGCCCTTGTTAATTTTTCTCTCCTCTAACATTATCTTTCTATTTGATTTATGAACCTAGTGAAGCGTCCTCAGCCTTGTTGCTTTGAATCCAAATTAATCCAGTAGATAGATATTGAACCATCATATTTGTTAGGTAATATGTTTACACTATCTGAGTCTTTATTGAACATCATAAGTTCTAGCATTTATTGGTCATTATCAAATCTTTGTATTTTAGGTGGTTGTAATTGAATAAAGTTATTTGATTAAATTGACCCCTGAATGAATGCCGAATAGCATATTGACTTCCACTTTGGCTCTTATCGGATATTACTGATTTGATCACTTTGATCTCTATTAAGCCATCTATCTCTTAGCTTGATCTTGATTGCATGAAGTTATGATGATCAAACAGACCCAAATCATTGGATATAACTACTCATCAATTTTATCTTTCCATAATTATTCATATCATTTTTAATTATTGAACTTGATTCTATATAGAGATATGATCGTCTGGAAAAGAAACCATAAGGTGCACAGATAAGCACAGATAAGCACTAGAACCAGAGTCAAGCACCCAATTGGATGCAAAAGAAACCATAAGGTTAGACTCAATAACGAGCATACCTCCAGAAGGACCTTCCTTCTTGTTCTTTAGGGTGGCCAGGTAAGTAGGATAGTTCCACTTCCAGTGGCCATTGCTGTTGCAATGAAAATGCTTTCCTTTGGCAGCGGCTTTCATCTTTGGCTCTGCCTTCTTCTTCTTTCCTCCTTCCACCTTCTGCTTTTTTGTAGACTTCTTTTTCTTTTCAGAAGACTTTTTTTTGGAAGAAGTCCATTCCATAGCAAGAACTGAGCCTTTAGAACCTTTCATAGAAAGCTCAGCGGTGATCAGCATGTTCATTAATTCAACTAAGAAATTTTGAAGTTTATGCAAGTGGTAATTCATGATGAATTGCCCATATGCATCAGTCAAGGATTGCAGAATAACATCGTTCTGCAGATCCAAGTCTAACTTCACACCGAGCTTCTCAAGCTCTTCCAAGTCCTTGATCATCATCAGACAGTGATCTTGGACTGACTACCCATCGTGCATCTTAGCCTTAAAAAGTCATTTTGTGACTTGATATTTGGCTGCACGACTCTGTTCACCAAACATCTCCTGTAGGTAAGCCAACATTTGGCGAGCAGTCCCGATATTTTCATGTTGGCGCTGGAGCTCATCAAACATGGAGCCTAACATGTAATATCTGGCCTTATTATCTACGTCTATCTATGTTTCCAGAGACGCTCTCTTTTCAATGGATGGATGGGCTGGTAAGGTAGAAGGGTCCTGATCCAATACGTATGTTAACTTCTCGGAATCCAAAATGATTTTGTAATTCCTGAGCCAATCTTTATAATTGGATCCGATCAGTCTATGTGTGTCCAGGATACGTGCTAATGGGTTGGATCCAGATATTTTTCTATAGAGAGTCAAAGATTCAAGTTAGATACTGTAATTATGACTTGATCAATTTATTTAAAAATTTTATTTTTAAATAAATTAGCTTCCACTATTTTCTTGGATCCCTACACTATCTCTGTAGAGATGTGAAAATCTTGACGATTGATGATTTCTAGTGGATGGTACGGTCTCACCAACTGACTCATCACCTCACCTAACAGTTATTGGTGATGGGTTAGCCAATGAGTGAACAACTCTTGTTCAATAATTCTCTAATCATGGTGCACCCAAACTTGATCTCTAATTCATGAATCTCACCGTATTCGAAATATTGAGCCACTCCTTAGTTAAGTCAGACCTACCATTTGCATAGACTGGATTTCTAATTGAGTCTCTCACCATATTTAGAGTATCGAGCTCAACTCATCCTCCAGTTTATAGCATCCAATGCTTAATAGACATGGTTGCATCTTTTCGGTGCAATTGAGCCACTGTATCCAATCGAGAACAATCAACCCCGAAAAGGGCTCGCACATCTACAATGGTGGAAGACCTCAGACTTAATCTTTTCTTAGAAAGAATTAATTCAGGTCTCATTAAACTAGACTTATCATAGTCATAATAATTATGACTAACCTAGTGGCATGGGTTAGCTCGAATATTGACCACCTCAAATTAGAACCGAGTCGACAGATATGGCCAGGTAAGTAGACCGGTGGAATGGATATGCCATTAAGTCATACAAGAATGCATTCAGATCGATCGAGTAGCTCTTAATTAAAAATCAGTCGGTCGTATGTGCCAAACTTACCTTAGACACCAAATTATTGAGCCAGAACCAATTGGGTTAGCCTACAATTCAGGCTCTAACCTCTAAGCCTAATTAGGTCTTGCTTGATCGTGACTCGATCTTGACCCAGACTTAATCCTATTAGGCTGGTCAATTTAAGCATTGTTGATCCCATCTAACCAACTCTTGATTCGGTTTGATCAACTGCTTAGACCTAATTGAGCTACCCAAGCCCGAACCCAGTATTATGAATATGTCTTAGATCTAAAATTTTTAATTTTAGATCTAATTAATATTTTATAATCTTAATTTTTTAATTAAGTAGGGTTCATAAATAAAATATGCACAATAAATTCTAGGGTTTCAGGATCTAGAATTTTGTAGAAAGTAAGTTTTGGATTTCTGATTAAGGACGAACGTGCAGCACCCCTACACGTCATAAGAACATCCCATCGGATGGGAGGAGAGGGCCTTTAAACCCTTCTTCATTCTTATGACTGGACGGCTAAGAGGAATGCCTTTATCAGGAACATGTAATACTACAAAATAGTTTTAGATCTAAATCATATATCTCATATATAAATTAGATCTAATCACGGCATATTTTGCATACATCTCATGTATCGAATCATACATATTTTCAGATCTACATTATCTCATAATAATCCAAAAAATTAGATTTAAATTGATCTTATCAAAATAAACTCTAATCTAGACAACTATGTAGAACTATTCTACAACTAGTCTAGACATGCATCAATCATATCTCATATGATATTAAAATTAAATAATTTTTATTTGCTATTTTTTAGATATTATTATAATAATTATAATATTAAAAAATAATAAATAAATAGATCTAAATATAATTAAATTAAATTAAATTAAAAATATGCAAGATTATTCTATAGAACTATTCTATTTTAGAACTAGTCATGCATATTTTCTAATCTTAGATCAAAATTATTTAATTTTAATTTTTTTTAATTTTAGATCTGATCACATCTTATGTGATATCTGAAATTACTTATTTTTTGATTAAAATAAATTTAAAATTAGATCTAAATATTTTAGAACCATGGCTCAGATATCAGTTGAAGAAAAATCCTGATTTTTCAGAACAGGTTTGTTTAGATCTGATCGGATCAAGAGATATATTTTAAAAATTTTTCTCTTTGATCTAGATCAGATCTAGGATATTTTAGATTTAATCTTTATTATTTTAATCATTAAAATAAATTTAGATAAATTAAATTAAATTTAATTTACCTTGACGTAGGGTAATCCTATTACCCATTGATGATCCTGTAAGCAGCAAAATGTTCTGGATCTAGCCATGCAAGTGCCTGGCCTCTATCGGTATCCACTTAGGTTGGATCTAGAGATCCTCTTTTTCTCTATCACATCTCCAAAAATCAAATCTGAATCTGATTTGGAGGATCTTCAAAACACCTTTCAAAGATTAGCAGTTGTCCTTTGCAGCAGCACAACCTTCTAGCTTTCTGTTGCCTTTCTCTCATTTGGATTGCACCAACCAAGATCCCAAACTACTTTAGGCGTGGAGAGGAGAGGGAGAAGATGGGCTTGGTGTGGAGGAGGAGGAGAGAACCTACCTTGGGCGTGGGATTTTTTCTATTCTTTTTATGCTCTTTAGGTTGGGCGCAGGGTCTTATTTATAGACTATACGTGATCCAACTCCTCTTCTTCCCAACCAATCACAATCCTTTATGAAATCAGATCTAAATCTGATTGATAGGAATAGAGTCCCTTGGATTCCTCCTTAGATGGCTCCTAAGACCAGTCAAACTTGGTTCTTAGGAGGAGTCTAATTGGAATCCAAAAAGAAGATGGAGTCCCTGTCCAACAAGGACTCCTGGGCGCCTCCAGCTTGGGCACATGCCAAGGGTGGCATGCACCCTCCTCCTTGCCAGGTTTTGGCACAGGGACAAGTCCCCACCAGCTCTCCAATAGGTGTGTGACACATGGACAAAAGTCAAAGTGTCAATGGTCAACATTTGACCAGTCAAAGGTCAAATTTTGACCAAAGTCAAAGGACGAGAAATAGCAGGTGACCAAAAATGGTAGGTATATTATTCTACAAAATA
The DNA here is from genome assembly GCA_006176705.1 of Cocos nucifera. NCBI lineage: Eukaryota > Viridiplantae > Streptophyta > Magnoliopsida > Arecales > Arecaceae > Cocos > Cocos nucifera. Next base: position 26,606 of record QRFJ01000173.1, read on the forward strand.
AGATAACCCTTTTCTGACCTGGACAAGCTCCAGTCAGACCAAGTGAAGGCCTTTGATCGAGCATAAACTCCTTTGGCTCAGTCAGAACAACTATTTATGATAGTAAAAGAAGAACGTTAGGTTCAATCGAGTGCTAGCACGATTTTCTTGAACCTAATTGAATCTCATTCAGATCAATTGAACTGGATCAGTTCAATTGATGATCACCAGATTCAAACCCTTATTTGTGTGACCTAGTTAGGTTTAGTTCTATATGGTAATGGGATATGTCATGATCTCTATCATCGACATCATCGAAACTCCTTTCGATGAATCAGAACTCTTCTGATTCGAATAGCTAGAATGATCGATCATCAAAATCATTCTAATTACTCTCAAAATCCACCAGTGACACCTAGCAGTATATGGTGGCAACCCATCAGAGCTGAATGCGAACCTCTTGGTGCAGCTACCTGTATGATTAAGTTCTTCTATCTTGAGCTCCGATCAGATTAGGGTTAAGGTGAACTCATCAAACCCTAGTCTCTGTCATATGATATAATCATTCGATTCAAGTCCGATGTGAAAAGCTAAATAGAAACTCTTTCTATTATTTCACTCTACCATGACCATGGGCTTTTGGACTTGATTCTCATGATTATCATAGGGCTGCTCCTCTACCACCAAGGTAGATAGATTCCATCTTGATGCTATTCAGTTCCTACAATGAACATGCTATAGCCAACATACACCTCAGGGTTCTATATGGCTAGGAGATCGAGTAATGGTGTAGTCAAACTATAACTCCCTCAAGGTGAACTGCCGATGCACCTCAGGTCAAAGAACCAGACACACTACTATAGCATCGAGTCAATCATTGACGAGAAGGTAGACTTCCTAATGACTACTCGAGGTGGTCACGCTCGGTGCCCTTGTTCTCTAACGAATACCTATACTCTCGCTCTGGTGTCTCCACACCGTAGACTCAGAACTCATCTACTAAAGAGAAGCGATTGTACACCAACCTTTTGGATCAATCACCATCCTCGTGATGATCCTATGGTCGGGAGCATTTTATGAGTTAATAATGATTATTCATGTCTTAAATTTTCAACTCTTGAAAATATGAATTATCATTATCATTAACTCAAAGGATGTATCACAGACATTAAATACACATATGTGATAGAAAATAACCCATTTTATTGATAATAGTCAAAATTATAATTTTGCCCCTAGAAGTGTATTACAAATATCAACCAATTTTGGCTTCTAGGACACATATATCTAACAATCCCACTAATCAGATTTAGATCTGATTGCATAAAAGGCCATGATTGGCCGGGATGATGTGGCACTGCATGGCGCAACAGGATCTTCAAAAACCCTATCTGCACCAAGATCTAAAAAGCTTGATCCATTGCCCATGCCACAAGGCTGCCCCTCTCCCTCCTCCATGCCATCTTTAGGTCTTCTCTCTCCGACCTACACCCAAAAATTTTTGGATTTTAGTTTGGTGCGATCCAAGCAAGAGAAAGGCGACAGAAAAAGGAAGAAGGCAGTACTGCTGCAAGAGACAACTCACATCTTCAAAAGAAGTTTTGAAGATCTTCAAAATCAGATCCAGATCTAATTTTTGGAGAGGTGATAAAGAAGAAGAAGATCTCTAGATCCTATCCAAACGGATAGCTACAGAGGCCAGGCACTTGTGTGGCTAGATCCAAAATCTCAGGCAAACATCAGGATCATCACAGGATAATCAGATTACCCTCAACAAGATAAATTAAATTAAATTTAATTTATTTTTTATTTTATATTTTTTTAATTAGTCAATAATATCATATCTAAAAAGTCTCAGATCTGATCTAGATTCAAGAGAAAAATTTTTAAAATATCTCTCTTGATCCAATCAGATCTGAACGAATTTGATATGAAAAACTAGATTTTTTCTTCAAGAAGAACATGTTGATCATATGAACATGCATCTATACTACATTTAATGCAGCTATGTAATAATAGATCAGATCTATATTACTTATGCAAGTTAGACATTCTAACTTACTAATCCAAGCTTGAGGATAATGCTCCGAGCCGCACATACATTCGACTTCTAAGAGATTTCCACGTGAGCCTATGAATCTCGATCAGAAGTTCTATGTAGAAAATCAGTACAGTATGCTAGTATTGTGCTGATCCTTTTTTGACAATCGATCTGGTGCTTCCTTCTTCTGAATTTGAACACCTCCAAAGAATAAAAGAAAGATGAGAGATTTTAGACTAAGACACTCTCAAATAATCTTAAAAAGGAGGAGAAGAGAAGAACAAAGCAACCCTAGAAGATGACCTTCTTCTTCTTCTTTATTCTCTCACCTAGACACCTAGATTAGTGTTTATGAAAAACCAATGCCTAAGAGGTCTCTCAACCTGGTATTCACATTCCTAAAAGCACTCTCTAAGATTTGGAATGTCTCCAAAAATCGATCCAAAATTCATCATAATGAGATATAGAGGAGTCCTTGTTGGGTCAAATTCTTAGACTAGAAAAGATCAAACATGGCAACTAGCTTGGGTGCCCGAAACTTGGACGCCCCCTCCTTTCTTTTTGGCATGGACCACCAGAGAAAAGCATACAAAATTTCTTCTTTTCCATTGTATAAATCAGAGAGAAAATTGGGAGAATGGGCGGCATGCATGAGAGGAGTTTTAGTCTCCTAAAACTCCATCCAAAGAAAAATTCAAATCAAATTCAAACTTCTTCCTTTGATTGGGTCCACAACTAATTGCTGTATGAGAAAGAGAGGAGAGGAGTTGGCATGCGTGAAGACTAGGGAGAGGAGATTTGTTGCCAAAAATAAAGAGAGAGTGGGCATAGGGAGGCATGGGATATAGGTGGCGCAAGATGGATCCTAGTCTTACTAGGATTCCATATTTGACTTGGTCAAATATGGTTTCTCAAATTAAACTAAACTAGAATTAATTTAATCCAATTAAATTAGATCCTAATCTAATTAAAAACTTAATTAAATTATATTTAATTTTTTAATCAAATTAGAAAATCAGGTTCACCCAAGTCCTAGTTGAACTAGGACTAGTTCTTCCTTGCACTTAGCTTATCCAATAAACCAATTGAACTTGATTCAATCAAGTCCAAACCAAACCTAATTAAATCATATTCAATTAGACTTAATCTCAATCCTTTGACTTAATCAAATTAAGCCAATTAGCAATCTAATTGTTAATCGATCCTCCTATAATACTTGCACTAGGTTAAACACCAATCGTATTAAACGTTTAACCTTAGAACGATTCTTAATCATTGATCAACCATCCAATTGGATCATAAACTCTAATGTATGTGACCTCATAGGTCCGAACCTAAGTTAGTAGTATAGGAATAAATTTTTGTACCAATTGAAGTAACCATCTAGTAACGATATCCAAATTAGATCCTAATCTAATTAAAAACTAATTAAATTAGATTTAATTTTTTAATCAAATCAGAAAATTAGGTTCACCCAAGTCCTAGTTGAACTAGGACTAGTTCTTCCTTGCACTTAGCTTATCCAATAAACCAATTGAACTTGATTCAATCAAGTCCAAACCAAACCTAATTAAATCATATTCAATTAGACTTAATCTCAATCCTTTGACTTAATCAAATTAAGCCAATTAGCAATCTAATTGCTAATCGATCCTCCTATAATACTTGCACTAGGTTAAACACCAATCGTATTAAACGTTTAACCTTAGAACGATTCTTAATCATTGATCAACCATCCAATTGGATCATGAACTCTAATGTATGTGACCTCATAGGTCCGAACCTAAGTTAGTAGTATAGGAATAAATTTTTGTACCAATTGAAGTAACCATCTAGTAACGATATCCAATGGTCGGATAGTTTGAATGTGTAGAATATTTGTAGAACCTATATGGATATAGTTTCCATATAATTTATCCCCTTGACTAAAATGCTTGTAGAATACCTTAGAGTTAAACTGTCAACTATGATCAGGCCATCCATATTGTATTTCAAAATACTAAATTCATCTCATGGATTATTCTGGCCAAGATTTTGCTATATTGAAATACAGTGATACATTCTTCTCTAACTCTTGAAATGGTCAATTCCATCTTGATCACACACTGACTTCACAAGTACTTGACTATGCCTAGAAGCCTTCCGTTATTGAATTAAAAATTTAGTTAGTCCAATACCAAAGCATAGTGAGTTGCTTGCATGTTGCTGAGGTGATCTCAGATCTAAATGACACTTATACCTATATCCCATCAGAGACATGCTCGATAATGGAATGCTCTAGAGTTGGTCATGTTCAATGATGATGTATCCCTACATCTCACCTGTATGCCATACTAGTATCTTCATATTTCTTGGTTAAGAGGACAACCAACCTATATGGCATACAGTGATCTATGCTCGATAGAGGCTGTCATCCTTATTAACAGTCTATCATTTGATCGTGAATAATTTTAAGGATTAATCGATAAATCTTCTCTTTATTGAATTTTAATAGTCCTAAGGACTTCATCACAATAATGGATTTTATTAGAAGATGAAAACTTATGATGAAAAATGCTAAAAAAATATTTTATTAATTAATAAATTAATTATAATTATAATATAGTTCAACCATCAACAGACTGATGATTGGCTTTGGAGCATATTTTTCAACAACTCTCATTTATCCTAAAGCCACTCGGCATAGTATCTAATACCCATATTTGATTTATGGTTGTCGAACTTCTTTATCGCTAGAGCTTTATTGAAGGGGTCGATCAGGTTCTCCTTTTCGTCAATCTTTTGAAGGTCAACCTTCCTCGATCCACTATCTCCCAGAGCAGGTGTAAGCAGCGCAGAATGTGCTTCTTCTGCTAGTATGCCTTTGGTTCCTTCGCTTGAGCTTTGGCACCAGCATTGTTATAGTAAAATAGGAATGGTCCATCTAGGGAGAGTGCTACTCCGAGCTCGATGATAAACTTTTTCAGCCACATAGCTTCCTTCGCGTTATCTGATACGACGATATACTCTACTTTGCAAACAGAGTTTGCCACAGTATGCTACTTGAAACTCTTCTAGTAGATAGCTCCACCATTCAGAGTAAAGATATATCCCATAATGCTTCTGCTATCATCATGGTCAGATTGAAAGCTGGAGTTTGTAAACCCCATAAGTTTTAGATTTGACTCACCATAAACCAACCATTGATCCTTAGTATTTCTTAAATACTTAAGGATGACTTTAACCACTTTTTAGTGATTTTTTTTAGAATTAAATTGGTATCTACTCACTACTTCTAGTGAGTATGCCATGTCTGGTTTCGTATATATCATGGTGTACATGATAGATCCCACTATTGAAGCATATGAAACTCTACTTATATGCTCTCTCTCTTCAAAAGTTATTAGACAATTCTTCTTAGAGAGAGAAATTTTATGATCTATCGGAAGATAGCTTTTTTTAAAATTCTTCATGCCGAATCTTTTCAGTACAATATCTATATACATGGACTGGGATAACCCAAGCATCCTTTTAGATCTATTCCTATAGATCTTCATCCCTAAGATGTAGGATGCTTCATCCAAGTCCTTCATGGAGAACTGAGATGAAAACCAAACTTTTATTCTCTATAGTGCAGGGATGCCATTTTCGATTAAGAGAATGCCATCCACGTATAAGATAAGGAAATCGATAAATGCATGGCTCTTCTCCATTCTTAATGAAGCCATATATTTTGATCACCTTATCAAAATGCATGTTCTAAATCCAAGATGCCTGCTTCAATCGATAAATAGATCTCTGAAGCTTGCACATCTTGGATTCATCTATCAATGTGAACTCCTCAGGTTGTATCATATACACCTCTTCGATCAGCTCTCCATTTAGAAAAGCTATTTTCACATCCATTTGTCATATCTCATAATCTAAATGGACAGCTATCACAAGCATTATCCGAATAGATTTGAGCATTACCACAAAGGAGAACATCTCATCATAGTCAATACCATAATGTTTACGATACCCCTTGGCAACCAGATGGGCTTTATAGGTCTTCACCTTTCCGTCTGCACCCCTCTTCCTCTTGAAGATCCACTTACACCCAATGGATTTAACCCCTTCGGGTGGATCAATCAATGTCCACACATCGTTGACATTCATAGACTCCATTTTAGATTTCATGACCTCAAGCCATTTCTTGGAATCAGGTCTCTACATAGCAACCATATAGGTGATCGGATCCTCATTATTCTCATCAAGTTTGATGGGATCATCGTTCTGAATCAAGAAATCATAATATCTATTCGAGTGACGTGGTACTCTATCAGATCATCTTAATGGTCCAAGTACACTAGGCTTTGAATTTAATCTAATCAAATCTGACTCAGATTCAGCTATAAGTGTTGGTTTTTCATTACTACAAAAAAGGGTTATGACAGTGGTTCGTAACTACTACCATAGCCTAAAAAACTGCTGCCATAGGCTATGGCAGCAATTTTCTAACCACTGCTATTACGATCATCGTTGTAGCTCTATGACAGCGGTTGTTAGAACCGCTGCCATAGATAGCCTATTCCAGCGGTTTATAAACTGCTGCAATAGATCGATCTATAGCAAATCACTGCAATAGATCGACCTATAGCAGTGGTTATGTAACCGCTGTCATAGGTTATCTATAGCAGCAGTTACATAATCGCTGTCATAGATAATTTATAGCAGTAATTTTTTAATTGCCGTCATAGATCTAATGCAGCGGTTGGCATGGATATGGTAGTGATTATAAAATCACTAACATAGATTTTAAATAATTAAAAAAATAAAATTTTTATTTTTTTATATATTTTATCTGATAAATATAGATATATAATATCAAAAAATATAATAAATATAAAAATTATTTTGAAATGCTAAAATTTTATTGCCAAATAAAATTTATTATAATATTTTTTAAAAAAATAAAATACATCAAAAGTCTCCTAAATCTACATCATCATCTTTGTCGTCATCATCGGGAGCCAGAGTTGGAGCCGAAGTTAGAGTTAGAGCCGGAGCCAAAGTCGGAGCTAGAGCTGAGCCAAAGTCGGAGCTGGAGCTGAAATGCTGGCCAACATATCATCGAAGTCCGTGACTCCAAAATATGCACTGAGCATCGATATCATGTCTCTCATGATGCCCTCCAAATGACATGCGTGCTCCTCAGCCCGATCTATCCACGTCACAGCATGATCTGCCCATGCCAATGCCTCCTCAAGCTCCTTCTGGCTGACGACACCGAAAGCCTATGAGAAGAAGCTCGTCTCGGACCAGTAGCTCGTTGGTATGTATTCGGGCCTGCATCGGATCCTCCTAGAGTGCTTAGGCCCCAAGACCTAAAATAGATGATTATGGAGCCTAAAGATATCCAGGCCCTCGCTTGCAAGCACATCTAACTGATCCTATAATTATAAATTAAAATAAAATTTTATAAGAAATGCTATAATACTAATCATATATACTAATCTATTTAATACTTACATAAATACGTTCGATCGCAGCGTTCATCAGCCTGCCCATCTTGTTCGAGCGGCTAGATCGAAAGATCTCGCTACGGCTGGACATCACTCCATCTCTTATTAGCTATAACAAAGAATAAATTTATCAGAAAGATGATAAAAAATATAAATTTAATTTATCTAGTAAGATTTAGAATTAATTATCTCTCTATGCATACGACTGGCCATAGACTCGCAGCCTAGAATGTGCGTATACTCTTAGGCTGCATGGTTCTTCCGGTTCTGATAGAAGGTAGCCTAACAAGTATTCAAATAAATAATAAATATTTAAAAAATATTTAAATAAAACTTTAAGCATATTGAAAAATTTAAAGTTAGAAATTTTATATCAAACTTCTGGCTCCTCTAGTGTCTAACTATCCTCTCCCACTGACTCGAAGGATAGTCCTGTATCTAGGGAACAAGCTCCTCCGAAGTGTCTCGTCGGTGCTCGAGCCATCCTCTGTGATGCTTGATCTTGTAACCCCAGTACAACTCCTCGATCTTCTTCAGTCAGGCATCTTGAGCTTTCTCGTGATCGAGGAAGTCGTACCTCCTCTGCACAAATTTATCAAAAATTAGTTACAAAATTATTCTAATCAAACATATATAGTGTAAACATATAAAATATAAAAATATAACTAAGATGCATGTACTTACCCATATCTCCTCTCATACCCGATCTCTGACGGTAGCATCCATCAAACGCCGATCTCTGGGCTCTACGAGAATGATGTCTAACCACCTCACAAGCACTCCAAAAAAGGAATGCATCTCCCACAAGGTCTCCCCTACTAGCCTCCCCTCCTCATCATGATAGACCATCACCTGATGCTGGCGGTTGCACACGTGTGCCATACGTGTGGGATCGTGAAATGTTCAGTTGGATGATGCACCTATAATGCAAATACATTATGCAAATATATAAGTGTATAAATACTATATAAAAAATAAAGTTATGCTAATATAATAAAAATGTATACTCAGATGCCTACGATAGTAGAGGCTCAGCAGTTACATAATCGCTGTCATAGATAATTTATAGCAGTAATTTTTTAATTACTGTCATAGATCTAATGCAGCGGTTGGCATGGATATGGTAGTGATTATAAAATCACTAACATAGATTTTAAATAATTAAAAAAATAAAATTTTTATTTTTTTATATATTTTATCTGATAAATATAGATATATAATATCAAAAAATATAATAAATATAAAAATTATTTTGAAATGCTAAAATTTTATTACCAAATAAAATTTATTATAATATTTTTTTAAAAAATAAAATACATCAAAAGTCTCCTAAATCTACATCATCATCTTTGTCGTCATCATCGGGAGCCAGAGTTGGAGCCGAAGTTAGAGTTAGAGCCGGAGCCAAAGTCGGAGCTAGAGCTGAGCCAAAGTCGGAGCTGGAGCTGAAATGCTGGCCAACATATCATCGAAGCCCGTGACTCCAAAATATGCACTGAGCATCGATATCATGTCTCTCATGATGCCCTCCAGATGACATGCGTGCTCCTCAGCCCGATCTATCCACGTCACAGCATGATCTGCCCATGCCAATGCCTCCTCAAGCTCCTTCTGGCTGACGATACCGAAAGCCTATGAGGAGATGCTCGTCTCCGACCAGTAGCTCATTGGTATGTATTCGGGCCTACATCGGATCCTCCTAGAGTGCTTAGGCCCCAAGACCTAAAATAGATGGTTATGGAGCCTAAAGATATCCAGGCCCTCGCTTGCAAGCGCATCTAACTGATCCTATAATTATAAATTAAAATAAAATTTTATAAGAAATGCTATAATACTAATCATATATACTAATCTATTTAATACTTACATAAATACGTTCGATCGCAGCGTTCATCAGCCTGCCCATCTTGTTCGAGTGGCTAGATCGAAAAATCTCGCTACGGCTGGACATCACTCCATCTCTTATTAGCTATATAATAAAAAATAAATTTATCAGAAAGATGATAAAAAATATAAATTTAATTTATCTAGTAAGATTTAGAATTAATTATCTCTCTATGCACACGATTGGCCATAGACTCGCAGCCTAGAATGTGCGTATACTCTTAGGCTGCATGGTTCTTCCGATTCTGATAGAAGGTAGCCTAACAAGTATTCAAATAAATAATAAATATTTAAAAAATATTTAAATAAAACTTTAAGCATATTGAAAAATTCAAAGTTAGAAATTTTATCTCAAACTTCTGGCTCCTCTAGTGTCTAACTATCCTCTCCCACTGACTCGAAGGATAGTCCTGTATCTAGGGAACAAGCTCCTCCGAAGTGTCTCGTCGGTGCTCGAGCCATCCTCTGTGAAGCTTGATCTTGTAACCTCAGTACAACTCCTCGATCTTCTTCAGTCAGGCATCTTTAGCTTTCTCGTGATCGAGGAAGTCGTACCTCCTCTGCACAAATTTATCAAAAATTAGTTACAAAATTATTCTAATCAAACATATATAGTGTAAACATATAAAATATAAAAATATAACTAAGATGCATGTACTTACCCAGATCTTCTCTTATACCCGATCTCTGATGGTAGCATCCATCAAACGTCGATCTCTGGGCTCTACGAGAATGATGTCCAACCACCTCACAAGCACTCCAAAAAAGGAATGCATCTCCCACGGGGTCTCCCCTACTAGCCTCCCCTCCGCATCGTGGACCATCACCTGATGCTGGCGGTTCCACACGTGTGCCATACGTGTGGGATCGTGAAATGTTCAGTTGGATGATGCACCTACAATGCAAATACGTTATGCAAATATATAAGTGTATAAATACTATATAAAAAATAAAGTTATGCTAATATAATAAAAATGTACACTCAGATGCCTACGATAGTAGAGGCTCAGCTGTCGATGGAGTAGATGCCATCGATGGAGTAGATGCCAATGGTAGAGGTCCCTGAGCAGTCGATGCCGAGGTGGACGGAGTATGCTTTGATTGCTCCTCGGATGCTAAACTACGCGTAACACACCGAGAGGCAGGGGTGAAAGCTAGATGACGTTTCGGTGCCATCGTGACCTGTGACGTTAATGAACATTAATCAATATAACATCGTGACATATCAAATTCTATTCGCTCGAAAGTCAAGTCGGCTCTGTGCCTGAGACAGCCGACTCCATGCCTGAGATATCTGACTAGCATCCTCCCCCAGCTGGGTCGATCATAGCCCGAGCCGGCTGGGTTGTGTGCCATCCCCTCGATCACTCTCTCTCTCCCTCTCTCGATCTCTCTCATTAGCGACGGCGGTGAGGTTGAACCCCTTCCTCCCAGCTTTTTCATCTCTCGATCTTTCTCTCTCCCTCTCTCAATTTTCCTCGTCAATAAGGTCGGACCCCGTCCCTCCCTCTCTCACTCTCTCGATCTCCCACTCTCCCTCTCTCGATCTCTCTCATCGGCGAGGCCGGACCCCCTCCCTCCCAATGATGGCAGCAAGACCGGATCCCATCCCTCCTAATGATGGCGGCGAGGTCGAATCCCTCCTTCCTCTCTCAAGTATAGACCCATCGAATATTCAAGTTCAGATCTAATACCAGTAATTAAAATTGGGTCAAGATCTGAATATCCAGAGATTTTTATCCGAATACAACCCATTGATAGATCTAGTTCACAATCACCGACATGGCACGGCCCAAGGCTACCACCACGGCATGGTCCAAAAACTACAGCATGCAGATAATTATAATATTTATAATATTTATTATAAATATTTTATAAATTATTATAAATATACATGATTAATAAATAATACTATAAAATTAAAAAAAGATTATACCTATGGCTATAGAGAGCAGGTCACACCGAAAGCTTCGAAGGTCGTCGATGATGATGCTAGAGGAGGACGATGGTACTAGAGATAACCTACGAAATAAAAGCAAGATAGTGAGATAGAGAAGAGAGAAAAAGAGGAAAGAGAGAGAGAGTAGGGGCGGTCGGGGATGGGGCCAGGGGGAGGGGGGCACAGTGACGAGAAGGCCGAAGGAGGCTTCGCACTCAGCTGAGGAGGGTCAGAATGGTGGTGGGTGGTGGGATTTTCATGAGGGCCGAAGGAGGGTGGAGGGAGGCTCGCCGGAAGAAGGGTTTGGTTTTGCACCGAGGCCGGAGGAGGATAGAGTATGGTGGAGGGGTTTCATGGGGGGCCGATGGAGGGTCGAGGGTGGATTGGGGTTCTCCGGAGGGGGGGTTCGCTGGGGACCAAGGGAGGGTCGGATGGAGGGCGGGGGGGGTGGGATTTCGCGGGGGGTCGAGCGAGGGTGGAGGGGGGTTCGCCGGAGGTGGGTTTCGTGGGGGGTCAAGGGAGGGTCGGATGGGCGTTCACCGGAGGGGGGTTTCGCTGAGGGTCGAGGGAGGGTCGGATGGAGGGGTGGGGGCCAGGTGGGGGTAGCGGGGAGGGGTGGTCGGGGATGGGGGAGCCGAAGAGGGAGGGGGAAGGAGAGGTAACACCGACCGAGGGGGAAGGAGGGGCGACGTCGATCGAGGGGGGAGGAGGGGCAACGCTGGCTGGAGGGGAAGGAGCCTCACCGATGATGAAGAGGAGGGGGAGTGAGAGAGCGAGAGAGATCAAGCGTGCATGGAAGGGAAGAATAAATTTGGAGATTTTTAATCTAACCTAAGGTAGCGATTATCGAACAGCTGAAAAATGATTTTTTCTTATTTTTTTAAATATTATATAATTTCAAAATTTAATTCCCATCTTCATCATTCATTATCTAAATAATTATCATTAGAGTGTCATCACAAAAGGTCGCCTCGATCCAATGGCCCTAGCTTCATCGATCAGAAAAATTTGATTTTGATGATCACAAACGATGATGTGATGATTTGATAGATGAAAATCTTCGATGGGTCTGAAAACTAGCAATGATGATCTCGATGATGTTTGTCGCATACTATCAAAGTTTTACTTCAATCGGATATCCTTATCATGGTCAATTTAGTATGGAATGATTTCGACCATTAAATTAGAAACAAGCGATCACAGGGTTAAATGGCATCCGATTATGAGATAATTTTTTAGTTAAATGATCTTTATTATAATTTTAAATATTTTATGTGGCAATGATAGTAAAATTTAAATCATTTTCGTATAAATTATTCATGTTAAGTAGATATTGCAAAGGTACGAGCATAATAATCAGTGAAGTTTCAGAATGGTTATCAGAGGACGTATAGTTTTAGATCGTTCTTCATCTCATGAGTTGAATTTTATAATCACCATCATAAAAAATGATTAAAATAGTAGCTAAGATCATTTATAAAAATAATTATCTCATAATTGGACACCATTTGATCCTTTGATCACTCATTTATTATTTAACAGCCGAAACTAACCTATACTAAACTGACAAAGATAACGATATTCGATTAAAGTGAAACTTTGATAGTATGCTACAAATATCACTGAGATTATCGTTGTAGATTTTTGGATTCATCGAAGGTCTCCATCTATCAGATCATCGCATCATCGTTCGTGGTCGTCGAAATCAAATTTTTCTAATCGACAAAGCTAGGGCCATCGGATCGAGGTGATCTTTTACGAAGACACTCTAATGATAATTATTTAGGTAATGAATGATGAAGATGGACATTAAATTTTAAAATTATATAATATTTAAAAAAAATATATATGGCAGCAGTTATAACTAACCGCTGCTATAAATCAGAATATAGCAGTGGTTCCTACTAACCGCTGCTATAGATCCGACTTATGGCAGTGGTTAACCACTGCCATAGGTTCGACCTATGATAGTGGTTCATTATAACCACTACCATATGTCGGACCTATAGTAGCGGTTATAAAAATCGCTGCCATAGGTTCGATCTATAGCAGCGGTTAATGAAAATTGCTGTCGTAGGAGCTATGACAGCGATTTCAAAAATCGCTGCAATAGTAAGCATTGCCATAGGTCATTTTTGTAATAGTATTTCTACCTGTTGAACTTCATTAAGTTCAACCTTAGAGGCAATAGTTCCTTTCCCAAAAAATTTTTTTTCCAAAAAGGTTGCCTTAAGACTGACGAATATCTTTTGTTCATCAGCATGATAGAAATAGTATCCTTTAGTCTCTTTTGGGTATCCTATGAATGTACACTTGTCAGACCTCGGTCCAAGTTTATCTGTAACTAACCATTTGATATAAGCTAGGCACCCTCAAACCCTAAGGTGTGAAAGTGCTGGCTTATGCTCTGTCCATATCTCATATGGAGTCTTAATTATAGACTTACTTAGAATCCTATTTGACAGATTGTAAGCTGATTCGAGTGCATATCCTAAGAAGGATATTAGCAAGCTGGCAAAATTCATCATGAATCAGACCATGTCTAACAGAGTCTGATTCCTCTTCTCAGACATACCATTATGCTATGGTGTTCCTGGAGGAGTCCATTGGGAGAATCTCATTCTCTTCTAGATATGTGAGAAACTCACCAAAAAGATATTTTCCTGCTCGATCAGATCGAAGAGTTTTAATACTCTTTCCAGTTTATTTTTCTACTTCACTTCGAAATTATTTGAACATTTCAAATGAATTCGACTTGTATTTCATTAGATAGACATATCCATATCTGGATAGTTCATTTATGAAAATAATGAAATAGAAATATCCACCTTTAGCATTTATGTTCATTGGTCCACATACATCAGTATGTACTAGGCCTAAGAGTTCAGTGGCTCTCCAATAAAAGGTGACTTGGTCATTTTACCAAGAAGACAGGATTCACATATTAGAAGTGATGTTAGGATTTGATGCATCGAATTGGACACATAGCAAGAAGAGAATCAATTTTTAGCACAGTAGTCGGGCTAATTTTGATACACGATCGAGCCGGCTCGGATTGAGATCAAATCAGATCGAACCACAGTTGAGCTGGCCCTCTCATGCAAATAGTAGGAGTCTGAGTGAGATGCAGTCGAGCCAGCTCGACCCTTGATTGAGTTGGCTCGATGGAGTCGAACAAAATATGATAGGATTTTTTCTATTTGGATTTGGATTGTGATTAATCTAAGGGGTCTATCGAAGTTGCGCATGGACCATAGGATCCAGTGGTCATGGAGGATTATGGTCATGATCTGAAGATCGAAAAATATTTTAAGACTCCATCAAGGATATATTAGACTCATATTAGGAGAACAAGCCCTATTAGGACTCCCGTGAACTGTTGAGAAGATGATTCTCATCCTATTTAAAGGATTGAGGTGTTGTGGAGCAAAAAAGAGGTGGTGCATGTGGTGTAAGAGGCACGTAGAGAGGCTTAGAAAGCCATCAAGAGAAGTTTGGCAGAGCACCCAGTATGTGCAACCTATGAGAGAGAGAAGCAATAGGTGCATAGCATCCGACGAGGAGGCTGTAAGGGCAGAGCATCTTGTAGCTTCTATGGATCTCCTTGGAATTCTGAGCGAGCTTTTATGATGGTAGCATCTAGTTGAAAGAGACTTATGTATGGTGAGTAGAGAGTGGGTATTCTCCTCTTATACCTATTTTTTTTTCATAGTGAAGTTTTGCATGCCCCATGGAGATGAACCTTTAGATTGATCCATGTACTTGATTATTTTCTTATTTTATTTTTTTCTTCTTTCTACCGCTATAATTTGATACTAGATCCTTAATAAGTGGTATCAGAGTAGCTGATATTCCAACAGTTTGGTATCAGAGCAAGTTGATACCATAATAATTGACATCAGAGCTAGATAGTATCGAAGCATAGATTGTAGCCATGGATAGAGATTGAAGAATATGAAAAAGACTAGCATAATTAAGATGGAGATCAATAGATTCGATGGGAAGGACAATTTCTCCTTATGGTAAGCAAGGATAAAAAATGTCCTTATCCAACATGGGTTGATCGATACTCTCTTGAATGATGAGATGCTAGCCGTCATAGAGGTGAAGGATTAAAAGCAGATCTAGATGTAGGTGGTGAGCACGATCCATTTGTACCTAGCAGATGATGAGGTGATCCATGTACTTGGCAAGACTTTTCCAATGGTGCTATGGTTGAAGCTCGAGGAGTTATACATGGTGAAGTTGCTTACCAACATGCAATTTTTTTGAACGCAGTTCTACCAGTTGTAGATGGATGAAGGCCAGAGTGTGTGGGAGTATCTATCCAACTTTTAGAAGATCCTCACTGACCTTCTCAGCATTGGTAAAAAATTTGAGAAGAAGATCTGGGCGTTGGCCTTTCTAGCATTGATTCCCCCTTTGTATGAGTCCTTGATGGCTACTCTTCTAGTAAAAAAGAGCACCATCAAGATGGATGAGGTCATTACAGTGATACTCTAGAATGAGGTTCTTAGAAGGGAGAATCCAGCTTCAAGCTCAGATGGCGGCAGCTCAGCTTTGGCGGTTGATAGAGGAGTAGGAGGCAGTAGACAGAGTGGTATCACAAGGAGGATGGTCCAGGTCCAAGATGAGGGATCGCAGCAAGATCAGATGCTATAGGTGCGACGAGTTGGGACATCGAGTCAAGGATTGTCCACAACTCAAGGATCGAACGAGGGGTACTGCAGTGACAATCAGTAGCAAGTTAGAGGATGATGTCCTGAAGATATCTGATGAGGTATCTAGCTCTTTCCAATAGTGGATTTTAGATTTTGCATGCACATATCATGTTTGTTGTAGAGAGAAGCAGTTTGACTTCCTAAAGAATAGTGAGGGCACTGCTTATCTGCTAGATGGATCGAGCTGTACGATCAGAGACATCGGGATAGTCAATTGGAAGACACATGATGGTGCAGTGAGAAGATTGGGAGAGGCCTGATACATATCTGATTTTAGGTGAAATCTTATCTCATTGAGCAGATTGGATTCAAACGGCTATAGGTGGATAGCTGGTGATGGAATTCTGAAGGTCATGCATGACAATAGAATGATATTGGAGGAAAAGAAGAAGACAAAAGGACATTACTATCTGGCAGAAAGTCTAGTGCAAGGCGTGTGAGCTTAGAAGTGGCACTCCCAAGTCTTGAAAATATGAGAAGATAGGTCATGAGAAGATGGAAGTGAGCCAGAAGAAGAATCAGTCTCAATAGTAAAATTTAGAAACTAGGCCGGCTCACTCTGAGATAGGCTCAGTTGGAAACTGGGTCGGCTAGGTCTCAGAGAAAAATTTAGATAGAGAGCGGCATTTTTGGGCTATTGGCATGGTACAAAACTGGGTCGGCTCAATCTAAAACTAAGCTGACCCAGTCGGAGGTTAGTTGGCTCAGTCTAAAATTGGGCTGGCTCAACTTTTGCGGATTATTATTTTGTGTAAGTGGGTTGTTTGGATTTGAAAAATTTTTCTATGAGCTTGGGCTTTTGACCCTTTATAAAGTATGTATTCTGAAAACTTATCAAGGTTGTAAGAGTGCTAAAATATACTGAATAGAAACTTTTTTCTCCTAAAAATCTCTTCTTTTCTTCTTCTCTATTCCTTAATTTATTTGATCATGCTTCCGTAGAGATTTCTAAGAAGTACCTTCTTGTTGCTTGGCTAATCACCGATGGCCACATCGATCCGTGTGGGAAGAGCGCATATTTCCAACATTTGGTATCAGAGCGGTGTTGCATGGAAGAAAGAAAGATACCTAGGATTTACTACATCCAGGATCTGTTGCACCAGATTTTATCCTAAAAACTTCTAGTTTGCTTCGTGGTTGTCTCAAGATTGAGATGGAGATTGTTTACACGGAGGAATGGTGATACAGAAGTTTGAAAAGAGGATCTAGGGCTAGTTAGATTTTCTATGAAGGATAGTTTTACTGGTGTGTGATCGTGAAGGGTGTTAGGGATCTATTCTTGACTTGTTTGAAGTCATGGAATTAAGTAGAGATGAATTTTGAGAAGTTTGAGGGCAAGGAAAACTTTACCCTATGGCAGCAAAGAGTAAAGGACTTGTTGGTTCAGCAAAGAATCTACAAGGTCTTGACCAAAGAAAGGCCAAAAAAGATCAGTACTGAGGATTGGGAAGAGTTGGAGGAAATTACTTTTAGTACAATCCGGATGTGCTTGGTCGATCAGGTTTTGCCCAAGATTTGCACAGAGACTACGGCAAAGGGGCTTTAGGAGAGACTGAAGAACACATACATAGGAAAGAATATGACGAACAAGCTATGGTTGAAGAAATAGCTATATAGTCTAAGGATGCCTGAAGGTAGAGATCTTGTTGCACATATCTAAAGGTTCAATCAGGTGTGCTCTGAGGTGATGAGTTTGGATGTGAAGATCAACGTGGATGATCGGGCATTGCTGCTATTATGTTCCCTCCTAGGTTTGTATGATGGTCTCATAACAACTTTAGTTTATGAAAAGAAGACTCTAAACTATGAAGAGGTTGTTGGTGTGCTCAGATCAAATGAGCAAAGGAAGAAGATCTGCAAGGAAGACCCTAAGTCTGAGATCTTGGTTGTGAATGAAAGACAGAAAAGATCAAAGGAGAAGATAAGAGGAAATTCCAAGGATAGGTCAAAGTCTCAAGATCAGAGGAAGATGATATTAAAATGTTATAAATATCATCAGCCTGGACACCTGAGGAGAGATTGTCCCCTTTGAGATCAGAAAAAGAGAAGGCCAGCAAGAGAGATGATACAGCTTTTGTGAGCAGTGGAGAAGACCTGCTAGTTTTATCAGATGGATCCACAGAGTGTGATACTATGTGGATATTAGATTCAGCATACTCGCACCACTATACTTCTCATCAGGAGTGGTTTGCTACCTACCAGAAGGTCGATGATGGAAGTGTCAGCCTTGAAGATGATCGCTCGTGCAAAGTAATTAGAATTGGCTCTATCAGGGTGAAGATGTACGATGGGATCATTCGTATATTATCAAATGTCAGGCATGTATCGAAGTTGAAAAAGAATTTAAATTTTTTGGGCTACTTAGAGGAGCAGGGTTATGGTTTTAGTAGGTAGGCTGGGAGTGGATATCTTAAAATTTCTAAAGAAGCTTTGGTGGTGATGAGAGGTAGAAGACTGAGCAACAATCTTTATAGAATGGAAGGCTCAGTGGTAAATGATAGTGTAGAGGTGCTAGCAGTGGCATAAGAGGAGCAGATTTTATATTGATTGTGGCACTATTGGATGGGTCCTATAATTGACCGTGGGCTCACAGAACTAAGCAGAAGAGGTATGATCCTAGCCCTGAAGAAGGAGGGCACAAATTTTTGTGAGTCATGTATCTTTGGCAAACAGCATAGGATGAAGTTTGTCAGAAGTACCAAGCGCAGCGAGGGAGTGCTAGATTTAGTGCACTCGGATGTGTGGAGACTAGCTTCTGTATCAGCTAGAGGTAGGGCAAAATACTTTGTTACTTTCATTGATGATTTCTTAAGGAAGGTATGGATTTATTTGATCAGAAAAAAATGAGAGGTGTTTGCCCGGTTTAGAGCCTGGAGTGCTGAAATAGAGGAGTCGGAGACAGGTAAAGTTTCTGAGGTCAGACAATGGAGGAAAGTATACTAGCCAGATTTCAGGAGGTACTGTGAGAAAATGGCATCCAATGCCATTACATGGGGATGACTCCCACAATGGTATACAGAGAGGATAACCAGACATTGATGAGAAGGTGATAAGTACAATAAATTCACCAATAAAAGTATTAATTTATTAATTAATTTATATTAATTTTTAAGAATTATTAATCAATTTATATATAATTTTTGAAAAATTCATATTTTTCATTAATTAAAAAATTAATTAAAAAATAATAAAAATTAAAAAATAAAATTTTATTATCAATGGAAAGAGCTCATTTTTTTGATCATAATGAAATAAATTTTGAGTAAAACGGAGCTAAAATGAAAAAGATATGAATTTCTAAAAGAAATAAAATAAAATAAAATAAAAATAAAAATAAAAATAAAAATATAAAAATAAAAATACGGCTCAAACGGCTCAAGCCGCCACGCCGCAGCAGCCGGCGCATCCAGATGCGCCGAGCCAAGCCGACCAAGCCGGCGCGCCAAGCCATCCAAGCTAGCCGACTCAAGCCCAGAAGCCGTCAGCCGGTCTACAGCACAGTGTAGACCGCCAGCTCAGCAGACACCAGCGAATCAGAGCCTGCCACGTGGTAGACCTAGACCCCTAAAGGGTTTACAGAAAATTCATCGTGGCTCACAGGGCATTTTGGTCTTTTCATCTATCAATAAAAGGCGCTGATTGGTTGCGGTGCACGATATGGCCGGTCCACGTGGTCCATGGGAACAGTAAAAGCGCGATCGTGCGGTGGTGGTTGTTTGCGGTCAAGATCGGACGGTCAGCATTTTTTTCGATTGCCGATTTCACTCGGATCGCCATCGGACGGCAGCGCTTGATTCCAGCCTCGATCCAACGGTCCAGAAGGCTCCCGACGGTGATCAAACTCTCAGGCGCACGATCAATGGCATGAATTCCTCCATCAAGCGTGATCCAATGGTCAGAAATTGATCCGACCTGATCTGGGCTGATACGCATCCATTTTTGATGATTTTTGGACCATTGGATTCCTATTGAATGGCCAGATTTCACCAGACTTACCAGAATCGTATCAGAGTTGTTTTTATTCAAATTTTATTCAGATTTTGATGATTACAAAGGCAATTAGTCCCACATTGCCTTTAGAAATAAATATCCAACCCTCCTAGCTCTATAAAAAGGATCCTAAGCCTCTAAGAAAGGGGAGATCGAGTGGAAGAGAAGCTAAGGTATAGGGTGGAAGTCAAGCTTTGGGTTAAAGGTTGCTTCAAAGCTGCAGTGCTGAGAAGAAGAGCCGGTCTTCTATGCCATCTTCCACGCCTACGCTGATCTGCAATCTCCTTCTAAGTTTTTTTTTTTAATTTTTTTAATTTTTGTATTTAAATTCTGCATTTGAGTTTTAAATTTAATAAAGAAAGTTTCATTGTTCTTTTCAATTCTAGCTCTTTAAATTAATTATTCTTTATTGCTTTTTAATTTTATTGCAAGTAGTTGCTAAGATCTAAATAGTAGATCTTAGTACCAAATTTATTTTTGCATAATTCTACTTTTATTTTTAAATCTATTTTTTGACTTTAATTTTTAAAAACTCTTCTTTTCCTTTTCTTTAAAAAAAATTATAATAATAAAATAATAATAATAATAATAATAAAAGAATCAAAGATTTTAGAAATAAATCATTGCCTCTCTGTGAATTCGATCCGACTTACTACTCTCTTCATAATTTTTAATTAATTTAAAAAAAAAGTCGGATTTAAACTGATAAACACGGTGTCTTAACGACAGCATCGTGCTCCTATCAAGTTTTTGGCGCCGTTGCCGGGGAGGCATAAAAATTAAAATTTTCTTATTTCTTTGATTTTTTTTTACTACCTACTAATTATTTTTCTTATTTATTTTAAAAATAAGAAAAAAAAAAGAAGAACAAGGAAAAGATTAGGGCACGAACAAAACTCTCAATCCTATTCGGTGAGATCATTCCTAAACCCTAAATCTCTTTTCTTATTTTTTAATATTTGCTTTATTTTTAAATTAATTAAAAATCTTATCATCATAAGATTAGAAACCCTAATTGTTTAGAGCATCCATCATATTAGTTTTTATTCTTATTTTTTTTTTTTTTTATTTATTTTTTTTGGTGATTGCTGGAGGCAAGGTAAGCCTTTTTAGAATTTAATTAGTTAGTTTAAATTGCATAGAACTCTTTGATTGGAATTTTTTTTTTTTCTTTTGCATATTTCATATTAAACTAAATTAAGGGCATAACCCATTAAACAAGATAAGGTGGGGATTTGATCACCCTTCCTTGGCCCACAAACAACCAACCAGCATCCTGCATTAACCCAAACCTTAACTCTTAAAATCAATTAGACATTAACCCTTAAGGATATTCGAGCTCAATAGGACAAGAAATCCTAAGAGTTGAACCAAGTTAGGGTTAATCAATTTGACTGGTGTCTAGAAAAGTGGTTCAGGGATGATTGGGCCCGAAGGAAGGTGGTTACTTAATTGGTTCCGTTCGCTTACCTGGCCAAGCATAATTGGTGTCTAAGGCAAGCAACGGGGGGACTCCCACCGACTTTACACTTACCTGGCCAGTTGATTGGCTAATCCTCTATTTGGAGGGCTTCGAAGGTGATCTTGGCAGTTAGGAGCTGTCTAGATCTAGGATAACTCTTAGTCAGGATTGATTGCCTAACTTGTTTGCCAAATAACATTTAACATAAACCACAAATTAACTCCTCTCTATCATCTCCAGATTTAAGACTCCTTAGGATTTTTCCTCTTCTTTCTTTCTCTCTTCTTTTCTTAAAAAAAAATAATAAAAAAAATTATTAAAAAAAAATTTAATAATAAAAATATATATATCTTGAACCATATATCAAATTGCACTAGTACATGCATGGTAGAAGATCACTTTTACCTGATCTAGTTAAACCAGATCCTGAAATTGAAAGACTAATTCATTTAAGACCAGATAATCAAATGGCTGGAAATCGTGAAGAACCACCTAGGCAGATGAAGGAATACTTTATTCCTTCCACCTACAACCCATCGACTTGCATCCACATACCTGATATCCCTGCTAGCCACTATGAGATCAAGTCGACCACAATCCAGATGCTCCCATCTTTTTATGGGAACGCCAATGAAGACCCTTACAAACATCTGGATGAATTCTTAGAAATCTGCTCTACGGTAAAAATTCAAAATTTTTCTGATGATGCCCTTAGACTGACCTTGTTCCCTTTCTCATTAAAAGATAAAGCCAAGTATTGGCTTGGCACATTAGGAAGAACAATTCAAACATGGGCAGAGATGCAACATGAATTCCTTAAGAAATTTTATCCCATAGGACGAACCAATACTATGAGGCGAGCCATCACAGGATTTGCTCAGCTTCCAGGGGAACAAATTCATGAATCATGGGAAAGACTTAAGGAACTTCTTAGAAAATGCCCACACCATGGTTTATCTAAGTGGCAAATTGTACAAGCTTTCTATGAAGGTTTAGGAGATCAATATAAGCAGATGGTTGATGCATCCTGTGGAGGTGCATTCATGAGCAAAAGTGAGGATGAAGCTTATACCTTATTTGAAACCTTAAGTGAAAACTCTATTAACCATGCTTCATTATCCTCTTATGAAAGATCAATTTCTCAACAAAAATGGGCAGGAATTTATGAGATCAAAACTCCAGAACTTAATTCTAAGACAGACTTGAACATAATAGCACAAAAATTAGATAAAGTCGATCTTATTGCCCAGAAATTAGATCAATTCCTAAATCTAGGTCAACAATCTCCTACACAATACACACCAGCTTCTAATTATCAGGAGATTTGCTCTATTTGTGCTAGTCCAACACATCATGTAAGCGAATGTCCCACGGCTGCACAATTACCACCTCTCATCCAAGAACAAGTCCAAGCTGCTCAAGGTTACTCCAAACCACTTAATGACCCATATTCAAATTCATATAATCCTGGTTGGAGAAACCATCCTAATTTCTCTTGGAAACCACAACAGACTCAGGCTCAGACTCAAATCCCACCAGTTCAAAATTATCAAAATAGGCCCCAGTACCAGAACTATGCCTATAATAAGGGACAACCTAGTCAGTCTTCTCAACCAATGTATTATAATTAGCCCTCATACCCACCTCCTCATCAACAGACCAATCTAGCCGATGATAAATTCAATCAACTTCAACAATTAATTCTGAGTCAATAACAATCAATTGCCAGGCTAGAAGCTCAAATAGGACAATTAGCTGAGTCTAGCATGAGGAGAGAACCAGGTCAATTACCAAGCCAACCAATTGCAAATCCTAAAAATAATCCATCCAATGTCTATCAACCACCTGGATTTACTCATCCATCTAACATTCCACCTAAGAACCCCCAATTAGAAAATGCCAAAGCAATATCTGAACTTAGAAGCGGTAGGATTCTTAAGGACCCATATCAAGACCAGGTGATAGAGGCCAATACTGATGTTAGCCAAGATGAGAAATTTGAAGAAGAGGATAATCATATAGAAGAACCTGAGCTTAAGACTGATAAGATGGATAAAGAAAAGAAGAGAACAGATGAATTAGCTGAGACATATAAACCCAAAGCCCCGTTCCCTTCGGCCTTAGAAGCAGGCTCTTCTCGCAAAAAGCAAGAAACACGCAACAAGGAGCTAATGGAACTATTTAAACAAGTTCATATTAATTTACCCCTCCTCGATGCAATTCAGCATGTCCCAGCCTATGCTAAATTTCTTAAAGAACTCTGCACCCAAAAGCGTGAGCCACGAACCACCAAAAGAGTTATGCTATCCGAGGATGTAAGTGCTGTCCTGTTAAATCCAATACCTCAAAAGATGAAAGATCCTGGTGCACCCTTAATTTCATGTGTTATTGGAGGTATAACCTTTAACCGAGCATTACTAGACTTAGGAGCTAGTGTAAACCTCCTTCCAACCTCGGTTTATGAAAAATTTGGGATTGGAGAATTAAAACCCACATCAGTCATTTTGCAATTAGCTGATAGATCTATAAAAACACCACGAGGTTTGATTGAGGATGTTCTAGTTAGAGTAGACAAATGTTATTTTCCTGTAGACTTTCTCATACTTGACATGGAACCATCCCAAGAGCTGAACCAAAATCCCATAATTTTAGGACGTCCATTCTTAGCAACTGCCAATGCCAATATCAATTGTAAAATGGGAGCTATGGACATTTCTTTTGGGAATCAAAAAGTAAGAATTAATGTTTTTAATACCCCAAAGTACACCCAAGAGGAGGAAGACTGCTTTGTAATCAATCAGATAGATGAAATAGTTGAATCTAATTCCTCCTTAGATTTACTGCAAGATGATGAACCCACTGAAGAAAGCTCAAACCCAGGAAGTAAATGCCCTGCTTAATTCACCTCAACCATCACATTCATTACCTTGGTCAGTGAAAGTTGAGCCCTTACCCGAGCGAAAAATTGAACCACTACGTCCTTCAATTCAGGCCCCACCACAACTTGAACTAAAACCTTTACCTGAATCACTTAAGTATGTATTTTTAGGATCAAAGAAAACCCTACCAGTAATAATTGCTTCCAACTTAACTACTGAACAGGAAAACCAATTGGTAAATATTCTAAAAACATATAAGGAGGCCATAGGGTGGACCGTCGCCGATTTAAAAGGAATTAGTCCGTCAATATGCATGCACCATATTTATACAGAAGATAATGCCAAACCAACTCGAGAGATGCAAAGACGGCTTAACCCTAACATGCAAGAAGTAGTCAAGAAAGAGGTAATTAAATGGTTAGATGCTGGAATTATTTATCCTATCTCTGACAGCCACTGGGTAAGTCCTACACAAGTTGTTCCAAAAAAATCTGGACTTACGGTTGTCCGCACTGAACATGGAAACTTAGTACCAACACGACTTTCCACTGGGTGGCGTGTCTGCATAGATTATAGAAAACTCAATACAACCACCCGAAAAGATCACTTTCCCTTACCCTTTATCGATCAAATCCTAGAAAGACTAGCAGGCCAACAATACTTTTGCTTTTTAGATGGATACTCAGGATACAATCAGGTAGCAATCTACCCAGGAGATCAGGAAAAGACCACCTTTACATGTCCCTATGGAACCTTTGCTTTCCGTAGAATGCCATTCGGATTATGTAATGCACCTGCAACTTTTCAACGGTGCATGATGTCAATATTTTCAGACATGATAGGAGATTTCTTAGAAATATTCATGGATGACTTTTCAGTCTTTGGAGAATCTTTTGAGAGTTGCCTCAACAATTTGAAGAAAATATTAAAATGATGTATTGAGGCTAATCTAGTGTTAAGCTGGGAAAAGAGCCACTTCATGGTTCAAGAAGGGATCGTTTTAGGACATATAGTATCTAAGAAAGGGATTGAGGTAGATAAAGCTAAAGTTGAACTAATTTCTAAACTTCCTCCTCCCACTTCTGTCAAACAAATTCGATCTTTTCTTGGTCATGTAGGATTCTATCGTCGCTTCATCAAAGAGTTCTCTAAAATTTCTCATCCTTTGTGTAATCTGCTCCTTGCTAAGGATGTTTCTTTTAACTTTGATGAAAATTGTCTTAAAGCTTATGAAATCTTAAAAGAAGCTGTGACCAAAGCTCCAATCATACAACCTCCTAATTGGTCACTACCTTTTGAAATTATGTGCGATGCCTCAGATTTTGCCATAGGAGCTGTCCTAGGCCAAAGGGTAAACAAATGTCCTGTAGTGATCTATTATGCTAGTAGAACTCTGAATGAAGCACAAATGAATTATACCACCACTGAAAAAGAGTTGCTAGCCATTGTGTTTGCCCTAGAAAAGTTTAGATCATATCTATTAGGATCAAAAATCATAATTTACTCGGATCATTCAGCCTTGAGATACCTGCTCTCAAAGAAAGATGCTAAACCATGATTAATTAGATGGATTTTACTGTTACAAGAATTTGACATTGAAATTCGAGATAAGAAGGGATCTAAAAATGTTGTAGCAGACCATCTGTCTAGGATCCTAGTGAAAGATAATGAACCTGTATCAATCAGAGAATCTTTTTCAGATGAACAATTGTTAACAGTTTCACATACAAAGACTCCTTGGTTTGCAAATATTGTCAATTACTTAGTCATAGGACAAATTCCTGATGGCTGGTCTAAGAATGAAAAGGATCGATTCTTTGCTCAAATCAAATATTATTTTTGGGAAGATCCTGAGCTTTTTAGAATTTGTGCTGATCAAATCATTCGTAGATGTGTTCCTGAATCTGAACAATGGAGTATCTTACAATTTTGTCATACTCTTGCTTGTGGAGGACACTTTTCTGGATGAAAAACTACGGCCAAAGTATTGCAGAGTGGTTTTTATTGGCCAACATTATTTAAGGATGCCCATACTTTTAGTCAGGAGTGTTTTAAGTGTCAAGCCTTAGGGAATATTTCAAAGAAAGACATGATGCCTTTGAACCCCATTTTAGTGGTAGAA
This sequence comes from Cocos nucifera, assembly GCA_006176705.1. Taxonomy (NCBI): domain Eukaryota; kingdom Viridiplantae; phylum Streptophyta; class Magnoliopsida; order Arecales; family Arecaceae; genus Cocos; species Cocos nucifera. The sequence goes on from QRFJ01000173.1 coordinate 53,106, forward strand.
ATTTTTGATGTATGGGGAATTGATTTTATGGGACCTTTTCCACCTTCCAATGGATTTGAATACATTTTGGTAGCTGTTGATTATGTTTCTAAATGGATTGAAGCAATAGCAACACGAACCAATGATCATAAAGTAGTCCTAAAATTTATTCAAAAGAATATCTTTTTTAGGTTCGGATTTCCACGTGCTATCATTAGTGATGGGGGTACCCATTTTACAAATCATCAATTTCGAACTTTATTACGAAAATATGGGGTGACACATAAGATAGCTACACCATACCATCCGCAAACAAGTGGTCAGGTAGAAGTCTCTAATAGGGAAAATCAAGAATATCTTACAAAAGACTATTAGGCCTGATCGAAAAGATTGGTCAGATCGATTGGATGATGCATTATGGGCCTATAGGACAGCTTATAAAACCCCTATTGGAATGTCTCCCTATAGATTAATCTATGGAAAAGCATGTCACCTTCCGGTAGAACTTGAACATAAAGCATATTGGGCAATAAAATAATTAAATTTTAATTTAAACAAAGCTGGTTCCAATCGGATGTTACAATTGAGTGAATTAGAAGAATTAAGGCAAGAAGCTTATGAAAATTCAAAAATTTATAAGGAGAAAATGAAAGCCTTCCATGATAAACATATTTCAAGGAAAACCTTTGAGCCAAATCAACAAGTCTGGCTATTTAACTCAAGGCTTCGATTATTCCCTGAAAAATTAAAATCCAGATGGGATGGACCTTATATAGTTAATCACGTATTCCCACATGGTGCAATTAAACTCTATGATCCCAGGACTAAAAATTTTTTTAAGGTAAATGGCCAAAGGCTTAAACCATATATCGAAGGAATATCATTAAATCAAAATATTGATCAATGTACAATTAATAGAACCACAATGAATTAAATTGCATTTTGTCTGGCTGAAGACAATAAACTTAGCGCTTATTGGGAGGCAACCCAATACTTCTTGAATCTAATTTATTCTTTTTAGTCTCTTTTTAGGCTAAGTTGGAGAAGGACCACAAAAGGCTGGAGAAGGATTATAAGCTTCAAAACCCATCTAAATAAACAAACATAATTTTCACCCTTTTATTTGTCTTCCCTTTCCATTGAGGACAATGTCAATTCAGTTGGAGGATAAAATTCAAAAAAAAAAAATAGAAGAAAATAAATATATATATAATAATAAATAATAATATATATATATATATATATATATATAATAAAAAAATAAAAAATAAAAAAATAAAATAAATAATAAAAAAATATATATAATAATAATCAAATTTTGGATGAACCATATTTCAGGAAAGAGAATCTTAAGCAAAATAAACTAGAAAAAGTAATAAAGTTAGAAAGTATTAACTAATAATGGTAGCGAGTTAAGAAGCAGATTACTTGGTCAGATCATTAGCAGCCTACTTAGATCATTTAAAGGCTAACAGCACTTTTAATTGCACATGCACACTAATGAAGCACAGCAGGTGTTGATTATAAGGCTAAATTGAGGATTCAATTATCACTAAAAATTGATGGTTTATATATACTTCAATTAAAGAAACTTGAATTTAAGGAAAAGAGCTACCTGAAAAAAAAAAGTGCAAAACACAGAGTATATGTGGATTGCCCTAAGCTAGAACTCTGCACCTTAAGTCAAGTGTAGAAGTTCACATCAATCGGTGAAGGAAAGGCCAGGATGCTCAGCATAATTAAAAAAAAAAAAAAAAAAAAAAAAAAAAAGAAGCAGTGTGAAAGCTACCTTAATTCATGCATTTAACTTGGGAGTATATAGAAAACTAACCAAAATAAGTGATAAAAGAAGATTCATTTATCCCTTAAATCAACACCCAAATGCTAAGTTAGTATTCACAAAACTAGTGCTGAAAATCTTTAGATGAACTCTAAGAAAGTTTCTGATTAATCTGCCATGAAATTTACTTCTGAAACTCAATACTTAGTTAGTGATACTATCTAAACTTTTGATCTTAAACCCTAGATTTATTCTTGTGAAGGAAGATCTCAATGAAATATGGTACTTGATCTAAATTAAATTTTTTTTCTTTACTCGAGGACGAGCAAAGCTTAAGTTGGGGGTGTGATAAGTACAATAAATTTCACCAATAAAAGTATTAATTTATTAATTAATTTATATTAATTTTTAAAAATTATTAATCAATTTATATATAATTTTTAAAAATTCATATTTTTATTAATTAAAAAATTAATTAAAAAATAATAAAAATTAAAAAATAAAATTTTATTATCAATGGAAAGAGCTCATTTTTTTGATCACAACGAAATAAATTTTGAGTAAAACGGAGCTAAAACGGAAAAAGATATGAATTTCTAAAGAAATAAAATAAAATAAAATAAAAATAAAAAAAAAAAATAAAAAAATAAAAATATCAAACGGCTCAAGCCGCCACGCCGCAGCAGCCGGCGCGTCCAGATGCGCCGAGCCAAGCCGACCAAGCCGGCGCGCCAAGCCATCCAAGCTAGCCGACTCAAGCCCAGAAGCCGTCAGCCGGTC
>QRFJ01000173.1:56644-116719 GCA_006176705.1 Cocos nucifera
GGATCTATTCTTGACTTGTTTGAAGTCATGGAATTAAGTAGAGATGAATTTTGAGAAGTTTGAGGGCAAGGAAAACTTTACCCTATGGCAGCAAAGAGTAAAGGACTTGTTGGTTCAGCAAAGAATCTACAAGGTCTTGACCAAAGAAAGGCCAAAAAAGATCAGTACTGAGGATTGGGAAGAGTTGGAGGAAATTACTTTTAGTACAATCCGGATGTGCTTGGTCGATCAGGTTTTGCCCAAGATTTGCACAGAGACTACGGCAAAGGGGCTTTAGGAGAGACTGAAGAACACATACATAGGAAAGAATATGACGAACAAGCTATGGTTGAAGAAATAGCTATATAGTCTAAGGATGCCTGAAGGTAGAGATCTTGTTGCACATATCTAAAGGTTCAATCAGGTGTGCTCTGAGGTGATGAGTTTGGATGTGAAGATCAACGTGGATGATCGGGCATTGCTGCTATTATGTTCCCTCCTAGGTTTGTATGATGGTCTCATAACAACTTTAGTTTATGAAAAGAAGACTCTAAACTATGAAGAGGTTGTTGGTGTGCTCAGATCAAATGAGCAAAGGAAGAAGATCTGCAAGGAAGACCCTAAGTCTGAGATCTTGGTTGTGAATGAAAGACAGAAAAGATCAAAGGAGAAGATAAGAGGAAATTCCAAGGATAGGTCAAAGTCTCAAGATCAGAGGAAGATGATATTAAAATGTTATAAATATCATCAGCCTGGACACCTGAGGAGAGATTGTCCCCTTTGAGATCAGAAAAAGAGAAGGCCAGCAAGAGAGATGATACAGCTTTTGTGAGCAGTGGAGAAGACCTGCTAGTTTTATCAGATGGATCCACAGAGTGTGATACTATGTGGATATTAGATTCAGCATACTCGCACCACTATACTTCTCATCAGGAGTGGTTTGCTACCTACCAGAAGGTCGATGATGGAAGTGTCAGCCTTGAAGATGATCGCTCGTGCAAAGTAATTAGAATTGGCTCTATCAGGGTGAAGATGTACGATGGGATCATTCGTATATTATCAAATGTCAGGCATGTATCGAAGTTGAAAAAGAATTTAAATTTTTTGGGCTACTTAGAGGAGCAGGGTTATGGTTTTAGTAGGTAGGCTGGGAGTGGATATCTTAAAATTTCTAAAGAAGCTTTGGTGGTGATGAGAGGTAGAAGACTGAGCAACAATCTTTATAGAATGGAAGGCTCAGTGGTAAATGATAGTGTAGAGGTGCTAGCAGTGGCATAAGAGGAGCAGATTTTATATTGATTGTGGCACTATTGGATGGGTCCTATAATTGACCGTGGGCTCACAGAACTAAGCAGAAGAGGTATGATCCTAGCCCTGAAGAAGGAGGGCACAAATTTTTGTGAGTCATGTATCTTTGGCAAACAGCATAGGATGAAGTTTGTCAGAAGTACCAAGCGCAGCGAGGGAGTGCTAGATTTAGTGCACTCGGATGTGTGGAGACTAGCTTCTGTATCAGCTAGAGGTAGGGCAAAATACTTTGTTACTTTCATTGATGATTTCTTAAGGAAGGTATGGATTTATTTGATCAGAAAAAAATGAGAGGTGTTTGCCCGGTTTAGAGCCTGGAGTGCTGAAATAGAGGAGTCAGGGAGACAGGTAAAGTTTCTGAGGTCAGACAATGGAGGAAAGTATACTAGCCTAGATTTCAGGAGGTACTGTGAGAAAAATGGCATCCAATGCCATTACATGGTGAGGATGACTCTCCAACAGAATGGTATCACAGAGAGGATTAACCAGACATTGATCGAGAAGGTGATAAGTACAATAAATTCACCAATAAAAGTACTAATTTATTAATTAATTTATATTAATTTTTAAGAATTATTAATCAATTTATATATAATTTTTGAAAAATTCATATTTTCATTAATTAAAAAATTAATTAAAAAATAATAAAAATTAAAAAATAAAATTTTATTATCAATGGAAAGAGCTCATTTTTTTGATCATAATGAAATAAATTTTGAGTAAAACGAAGCAAAAATGGAAAAAATATGAATTTCTAAAGAAATAAAATAAAATAAAATAAAAATAAAAATAAAAATAAAAATATAAGAAAAATAAAAATACGGCTCAAACGGCTCAAGCCGCCACGCCGCAGCAACCGGCGCATCCAAATGCGCCGAGCCAAGCCGACCAAGCCAGCGCGCCAAGCCATCCAAGCTAGCCGACTCAAGCCCAGAAGCCGTCAGCCGGTCTACAGCACAGTGTAGACCGCCAACTCAGTAGACACCAGCGAATCAGAGCCTGCCACGTGGTAGACCTAGATCCCTAAAGGGTTTACAGGAAATTCATCGTGGCTCATAAGGCATTTTGGTCTTTTCATCTATCAATAAAAGGTGCTGATTGGTTGCGGTGCACGATATGGTCGGTCCACATGGTCTATGGGCACAGTAAAAGCGCGATCATGCGGTGGTAGTTGTTTATGATCAAGATCGGATGATCAGCATTTTTTTCGATTGCCGATTTCACTCGGATCGCCATCGGACGGCAGCGCTTGATTCCAGCCTCGATCCAACGATCCAGAAGGCTCCCGACGGTGATCAAACTCTCAGGCGCACGATCAATGGCGTGAATTCCTCCATCAAGCATGATCCAATGGTCAGAAATTGATCCGACCTGATCTGGGCTGATACGCATCCATTTTTGATGATTTTTGGACCGTTGGATTCCTATTGAATGGCCAGATTTCACCAGACTTACCAGAGTCGTATCAGAGTTGTTTTTATTCAAATTTTATTCAGATTTTGATGATTACAAAGGCAATTAGTCCCACATTGCCTTTAGAAATAAATATCCAACCCTCCTAGCTCTATAAAAAGGATCCTAAGCCTCTAAGAAAGGGGAGATCGAGTGGAAGAGAAGCTAAGGTATAGGGTGGAAGTCAAGCTTTGGGTTAAAGGTTGCTTCAAAGCTGCAGTGCTGAGAAGAAGAGCCAGTCTTCTATACCATCTCCACGCCTACGCTGATCTGCAATCTCCTTCTAAGTTTTTTTTAATTTTTTGTATTTAAATTCTGCATTTGAGTTTTAAATTTAATAAAGAAAGTTTCATTGTTCTTTTCAATTCTAGCTCTTTAAATTAATTATTCTTTATTGCTTTTTAATTTTATTGCAAGTAGTTGCTAAGATCTAAATAGTAGATCTTAGTACCAAATTTATTTTTGCATAATTCTACTTTTATTTTTAAATCTATTTTTTGACTTTAATTTTTAAAAACTCTTCTTTCCTTTTCTTTAAAAAAAATTATAATAAAATAATAATAATAATAATAATAAAAGAATCAAAGATTTTAGAAATAAATCATTGCCTCTCTGTGGATTCGACCCGACTTACTACTCTCTTCATAATTTTTTTAAAAAAAAAGTCGAATTTAAACTGATAAACACAGTGTCTTAACGACAGCATCGTGCTCCTATTAAGTTTTTGGCGCCGTTCCTGGGGAGGCATAAAAATTAAAATTTTCTTATTTCTTTGATTTTTTTTTACTACCTACTAATTATTTTTCTTATTTATTTTATAGAAAAAAAAAAGAAAACAAGAAAGATTAGGGCACGAACAAAACTCTCAATCCTATTTGGTGAGATCATTCCTAAACCCAAAATCTCTTTTCTTATTTTTAATATTTGCTTTGTTAAATTAAAAATCTTATCACAAGATTAGAAATCCTAACAGTTTAGAGCATCCATCATATTAGTTTTTATTCTTATTTTTTTTAAATTTTATTTATTTATTTATTTTTGGTGATTGCTGGAGTCAAGGTAAGCCTTTTTAGAATTTAATTAGTTAGTTTAAATTGCATAGAACTCTTTGATTGGAAATTTTTTTTCTTTTGCATATTTCATATTAAACTAAATTAAGGGCATAACCCATTAAACAAGATAAGGTGGGGATTTGATCACCCTTCCTTGGCCCACAAACAACCAACCAGCATCCTGCATTAACCCAAACCTTAACTCTTAAAATCAATTAGACATTGACCCTTAAGGATATTCGAGCTCAATAGGACAAGAAATCCTAAGAGTTGAACCAAGTTAGGGTTAATCAATTTGACTGGTGTCTAGAAAAGTGGTTCAGGGATGATTGGGCCCGAAGGAAGGTGGTTACTTAATTGGTTCCGTTCGCTTACCTGGCCAAGCATAATTGGTGTCTAAGGCAAGCAACGGGGGGACTCCCACCGACTTTACACTTACCTGGCCAGTTGATTGGCTAATCCTCTATTTGGAGGGCTCGAAGGTGATCTTGGCAGTTAGGAGCTGTCTAGATCTAGGATAACTCTTAGTCAGGATTGATTGCCTAACTTGTTTGCCAAATAACATTTAACATAAACCACAAATTAACTCCTCTCTATCATCTCCAGATTTAAGACTCCTTAGGATTTTTCCTCTTCTTTCTTTCTCTCTTCTTTTCTTAAAAAAAATAATAAAAAAAATTATTAAAAAAAAATTTAATAATAAAAATATATATATCTTGAACCATATATCAAATTGCACTAGTACATGCACGGTAGAAGATCACTTTTACCTGATCTAGTTAAACCAGATCCTGAAATTGAAAGACTAATTCATTTAAGACCAGATAATCAAATGGCTGAAAATCGTGAAGAACCACCTAGGCAGATGAAGGAATACTTTATTCCTTCCACCTACAACCCATCGACTTGCATCCACATACCTGATATCCCTGCTAGCCACTATGAGATCAAGTCGACCACAATCCAGATGCTCCCATCTTTTTATGGGAACGCCAATGAAGACCCTTACAAACATCTGGATGAATTCTTAGAAATCTGTTCTACGATAAAAATTCAAAATTTTTCTGATGATGCCCTTAGACTGACCTTGTTCCCTTTCTCATTAAAAGATAAAGCCAAGTATTGGCTTGGCACATTAGGAAGAACAATTCAAACATGGGCAGAGATGCAACATGAATTCCTTAAGAAATTTTATCCCATAGGATGAACCAATACTATGAGGCGAGCCATCACAGGATTTGCTCAGCTTCCAGGGGAACAAATTCATGAATCATGGGAAAGACTTAAGGAACTTCTTAGAAAATGCCCACACCATGGTTTATCTAAGTGGCAAATTGTACAAGCTTTCTATGAAGGTTTAGGAGATCAATATAAGCAGATGGTTGATGCATCCTGTGGAGGTGCATTCATGAGCAAAAGTGAGGATGAAGCTTATACCTTATTTGAAACCTTAAGTGAAAACTCTATTAACCATGCTTCATTATCCTCTTATGAAAGATCAATTTCTCAACAAAAATGGGCAGGAATTTATGAGATCAAAACTCCAGAACTTAATTCTAAGACAGACTTGAACATAATAGCACAAAAATTAGATAAAGTCGATCTTATTGCCCAGAAATTAGATCAATTCCTAAATCTAGGTCAACAATCTCCTACACAATACACACCAGCTTCTAATTATCAGGAGATTTGCTCTATTTGTGCTAGTCCAACACATCATGTAAGCGAATGTCCCACGGCTGCACAATTACCACCTCTTATCCAAGAACAAGTCCAAGCTGCTCAAGGTTACTCCAAACCACTTAATGACCCATATTCAAATTCATATAATCCTGGTTGGAGAAACCATCCTAATTTCTCTTGGAAACCACAACAGACTCAGGCTCAGACTCAAATCCCACCAGTTCAAAATTATCAAAATAGGCCCCAGTACCAGAACTATGCCTATAATAAGGGACAACCTAGTCAGTCTTCTCAACCAATGTATTATAATCAGCCCTCATACCCACCTCCTCATCAACAGACCAATCTAGCCGATGATAAATTCAATCAACTTCAATAATTAATTCTGAGTCAACAACAATCAATTGCCAGGCTAGAAGCTCAAATAGGATAATTAGCTGAGTCTAGCATGAGGAGAGAACCAGGTCAATTACCAAGCCAACCAATTGCAAATCCTAAAAATAATCCATCCAATGTCTATCAACCACCTGGATTTACTCATCCATCTAACATTCCACCTAAGAACCCCCAATTAGAAAATGCCAAAGCAATATCTGAACTTAGAAGCGGTAGGATTCTTAAGGACCCATATCAAGACCAGGTGATAGAGGCCAATACTGATGTTAGCCAAGATGAGAAATTTGAAGAAGAGGATAATCATATAGAAGAACCTGAGCTTAAGACTGATAAGATGGATAAAGAAAAGAAGAGAACAGATGAATTAGCTGAGACATATAAACCCAAAGCCCCGTTCCCTTCGGCCTTAGAAGCAGGCTCTTCTCGCAAAAAGCAAGAAACACGCAACAAGGAGCTAATGGAACTATTTAAACAAGTTCATATTAATTTACCCCTCCTCGATGCAATTCAGCATGTCCCAGCCTATGCTAAATTTCTTAAAGAACTCTGCACCCAAAAGCGTGAGCCACGAACCACCAAAAGAGTTATGCTATCCGAGGATGTAAGTGCTGTCCTGTTAAATCCAATACCTCAAAAGATGAAAGATCCTGGTGCACCCTTAATTTCATGTGTTATTGGAGGTATAACCTTTAACCGAGCATTACTAGACTTAGGAGCTAGTGTAAACCTCCTTCCAACCTCGGTTTATGAAAAATTTGGGATTGGAGAATTAAAACCCACATCAGTCATTTTGCAATTAGCTGATAGATCTATAAAAACACCACGAGGTTTGATTGAGGATGTTCTAGTTAGAGTAGACAAATGTTATTTTCCTGTAGACTTTCTCATACTTGACATGGAACCATCCCAAGAGCTGAACCAAAATCCCATAATTTTAGGACGTCCATTCTTAGCAACTGCCAATGCCAATATCAATTGTAAAATGGGAGCTATGGACATTTCTTTTGGGAATCAAAAAGTAAGAATTAATGTTTTTAATACCCCAAAGTACACCCAAGAGGAGGAAGACTGCTTTGTAATCAATCAGATAGATGAAATAGTTGAATCTAATTCCTCCTTAGATTTACTGCAAGATGATGAACCCATTGAAGAAGCTCAAACCCAGGAAGTAAATGCCCTGCTTAATTCACCTCAACCATCACATTCATTACCTTGGTCAGTGAAAGTTGAGCCCTTACCCGAACGAAAAATTGAACCACTACGTCCTTCAATTCAGGCCCCACCACAACTTGAACTAAAACCTTTACCTGAATCACTTAAGTATGTATTTTTAGGATCAAAGAAAACCCTACCAGTAATAATTGCTTCCAACTTAACTACTGAACAGGAAAACCAATTGGTAAATATTCTAAAAACATATAAGGAGGCCATAGGGTGGACCGTCGCCGATTTAAAAGGAATTAGTCCGTCAATATGCATGCACCATATTTATACAGAAGATAATGCCAAACCAACTCGAGAGATGCAAAGACGGCTTAACCCTAACATGCAAGAAGTAGTCAAGAAAGAGGTAATTAAATGGTTAGATGCTGGAATTATTTATCCTATCTCTGACAGCCACTGGGTAAGTCCTACACAAGTTGTTCCAAAAAAATCTGGACTTACGGTTGTCCGCACTGAACATGGAAACTTAGTACCAACACGACTTTCCACTGGGTGGCGTGTCTGCATAGATTATAGAAAACTCAATACAACCATCCGAAAAGATCACTTTCCCTTACCCTTTATCGATCAAATCCTAGAAAGACTAGCAGGCCAACAATACTTTTGCTTTTTAGATGGATACTCAGGATACAATCAGGTAGCAATCTACCCAGGAGATCAGGAAAAGACCACCTTTACATGTCCCTATGGAACCTTTGCTTTCCGTAGAATGCCATTCGGATTATGTAATGCACCTGCAACTTTTCAACGGTGCATGATGTCAATATTTTCAGACATGATAGGAGATTTCTTAGAAATATTCATGGATGACTTTTCAGTCTTTGGAGAATCTTTTGAGAGTTGCCTCAACAATTTGAAGAAAATATTAAAATGATGTATTGAGGCTAATCTAGTGTTAAGCTGGGAAAAGAGCCACTTCATGGTTCAAGAAGGGATCGTTTTAGGACATATAGTATCTAAGAAAGGGATTGAGGTAGATAAAGCTAAAGTTGAACTAATTTCTAAACTTCCTCCTCCCACTTCTGTCAAACAAATTCGATCTTTTCTTGGTCATGTAGGATTCTATCGTCGCTTCATCAAAGAGTTCTCTAAAATTTCTCATCCTTTGTGTAATCTGCTTGCTAAGGATGTTTCTTTTAACTTTGATGAAAATTATCTTAAAGCTTATGAAATCTTAAAAGAAGCTGTGACCAAAGCTCCAATCATACAACCTCCTAATTGGTCACTACCTTTTGAAATTATGTGCGATGCCTCAGATTTTGCCATAGGAGCTGTCCTAGGCCAAAGGGTAAACAAATGTCCTGTAGTGATCTATTATGCTAGTAGAACTCTGAATGAAGCACAAATGAATTATACCACCACTGAAAAAGAGTTGCTAGCCATTGTGTTTGCCCTAGAAAAGTTTAGATCATATCTATTAGGATCAAAAATCATAATTTACTCGGATCATTCAGCCTTGAGATACCTGCTCTCAAAGAAAGATGCTAAACCATGATTAATTAGATGGATTTTACTGTTACAAGAATTTGACATTGAAATTCGAGATAAGAAGGGATCTAAAAATGTTGTAGCAGACCATCTATCTAGGATCCTAGTGAAAGATAATGAACCTGTATCAATCAGAGAATCTTTTTCAGATGAACAATTGTTAACAGTTTCACATACAAAGACTCCTTGGTTTGCAAATATTGTCAATTACTTAGTCATAGGACAAATTCCTGATGGCTGGTCTAAGAATGAAAAGGATCGATTCTTTGCTCAAATCAAATATTATTTTTGGGAAGATCCTGAGCTTTTTAGAATTTGTGCTGATCAAATCATTCGTAGATGTGTTCCTGAATCTGAACAATGGAGTATCTTACAATTTTGTCATACTCTTGCTTGTGGAGGATACTTTTCTGGATGAAAAACTATGGCCAAAGTATTGCAGAGTGGTTTTTATTGGCCAACATTATTTAAGGATGCCCATACTTTTAGTCAGGAGTGTTTTAAGTGTCAAGCCTTAGGGAATATTTCAAAGAAAGACATGATGCCTTTGAACCCCATTTTAGTGGTAGAAATTTTTGATGTATGGGGAATTGATTTTATGGGACCTTTTCCACCTTCCAATGGATTTGAATACATTTTGGTAGCTATTGATTATGTTTCTAAATGGATTGAAGCAATAGCAACACGAACCAATGATCATAAAGTAGTCCTAAAATTTATTCAAAAGAATATCTTTTCTAGGTTCGGATTTCCACATGCTATCATTAGTGATGGGGGTACCCATTTTACAAATCATCAATTTCGAACTTTATTACGAAAATATGGGGTGACACATAAGATAGCTACACCATACCATCCGCAAACAAGTGGTTAGGTAGAAGTCTCTAATAGGGAAATCAAGAATATCTTACAAAAGACTATTAGGCCTGATCGAAAAGATTGGTCAGATCGATTGGATGATGCATTATGGGCCTATAGGACAGCTTATAAATCCCCTATTGGAATGTCTCCCTATAGATTAATCTATGGAAAAGCATGTCACCTTCCGGTAGAACTTGAACATAAAGCATATTGGGCAATAAAATAATTAAATTTTCAATTTAAACAAAGCTGGTTCCAATCGGATGTTACAATTGAGTGAATTAGAAGAATTAAGGCAAGAAGCTTATGAAAATTCAAAAATTTATAAGGAGAAAATGAAAGCCTTCCATGATAAACATATTTCAAGGAAAACCTTTGAGCCAAATCAACAAGTCTGGCTATTTAACTCAAGGCTTCGATTATTCCCTGAAAAATTAAAATCCAGATGGGATGGACCTTATATAGTTAATCACGTATTCCCACATGGTGCAATTAAACTCTATGATCCCAGGACTAAAAATTTTTTTAAGGTAAATGGCCAAAGGCTTAAACCATATATCGAAGGAATATCATTAAATCAAAATATTGATCATGTACAATTAATCGAACCACAATGAATTAAATTGCATTTTGTCTGGCTGAAGACAATAAACTTAGCGCTTATTGGGAGGCAACCCAATACTTCTTGAATCTAATTTGTTCTTTTTAGTCTCTTTTTAGGCTAAGTTGGAGAAGGACCACAAAAGGCTGGAGAAGGATTATAAGCTTCAAAACTCATCTAAATAAACAAACATAATTTTCACCCTTTTATTTGTCTTCCCTTTCCATTGAGGACAATGTCAATTCAGTTGGAGGATAAAATTCAAAATATATATATATATAATTAAAATATATATATATAATAAAAATATATATATATAAAAATAAAAATAAAAAATAAAAAAATAAATAATAAATAATAAAAAATATATATAATAATCAAATTTTGGATGAACCATATTTCAGAAAAGAGAATCTTAAGCAAAATAAACTAGGAAAAGTAATAAAGTTAGAAAGTATTAACTAATAATGGTAGCGAGTTAAGAAGCAGATTACTTGGTCAGATCATTAGCAGCCTACTTAGATCATTTAAAGGCTAACAGCACTTTTAATTGCACATGCACACTAATGAAGCACGGCAAGTGTTGATTATAAGGCTAAATTGAGGATTCAATTATCACTAAAAATTGATGGTTTATATATACTTCAATTAAAGAAACTTGAATTTAAGGAAAAGAGCTACCTGCTTAAATTTTAAAAAAAAAAGTGCAAAACACAGAGTATATGTGGATTGCCCTAAGCTAGAACTCTGCACCTTAAGTCAAGTGTAGAAGTTCACATCAATCGGTGAAGGAAAGGCCAGGATGCTCAGCATAATTCAAAAAAAAAAAAAAAAAAAAAAAAAAAAAAAAAAGAAGCAGTGTGAAAGCTACCTTAATTCATGTATTTAACTTGGGAGTATATAGAAAACTAACCAAAATAAGTGATAAAAGAAGATTCATTTATCCCTTAAATCAACACCCAAATGCTAAGTTAGTATTCACAAAACTAGTGCTGAAAATCTTTAGATGAACTCTAAGAAAGTTTCTGATTAATCTGCCATGAAATTTACTTCTGAAACTCAATACTTAGTTAGTGATACTATCTAAACTTTTGATCTTAAACCCTAGAGTTATTCTTGTGAAGGAAGATCTCAATGAAATATGGTACTTGATCTAAATTAAATTTTTTTTTCTTTACTCGAGGATGAGCAAAGCTTAAGTTGGGGGGTGTGATAAGTATAATAAATTTACCAATAAAAGTATTAATTTATTAATTAATTTATATTAATTTTTAAAAATTATTAATCAATTTATATATAATTTTTGAAAAATTCATATTTTTATTAATTAAAAAATTAATTAAAAAATAATAAAAATTAAAAATAAAATTTTACTATCAATGGAAGGAGCTCATTTTTCTGATCACAACGAAAAAAATTTTGAGTAAAACGGAGCTAAAACGAAAAAGATATGAATTTCTAAAGAAATAAAAGAAAATAAAATAAAAATAAAAATAAAAATATAATAAAAATAAAAATACGGCTCAAATGGCTCAAGCCGCCATGCCGCAGCAGTTGGCGCATCCAGATGTGCCGAGCCAAGCCGACCAAGCCGGTGCGCCAAGCCATCCAAGCTAGCCGACTCAAGCCCAAAAGCCGTCAACCGATCTACAGCACAGTGTAGACCGCCAGCTTAGTAGACACCAGCGAATCAGAGCCTGCCATGTGGTAGACCTAGACCCCTAAAGGGTTTATAGGAAATTCATCGTGGCTCACAGGGTATTTTGGTCTTTTCATCTGTCAATAAAAGGCGTTGATTGGTTGTGGTGCACGATATGGTCGGTCCACGTGGTCCATGGGCACAGTAAAAGCACGATCGTGCGGTGGTGGTTGTTTGCGGTCAAGATCGGACGGTCAGCATTTTTTTTGATTGCCAATTTCACTCGAATTGCCATTGGACGGCAGCGCTCGATTCCAGCCTCGATCCAACGATTCAGAAGGCTCCCGATGGCGATCAAACTCTCAGGCGTGCGATCAATGGCGTGAATTCCTCCATCAAGCATGATCCAATGGTTAAAAATTGATCCGACCTGATCTGGGTTGATACGCATCCATTTTTGATGATTTTTGGATCGTTGGATTTCTATTGAATGGCCAAATTTCACCAGACTTACCAGAATTGTATCAGAGTTATTTTTATTCAAACTTTATTCAGATTTTGACGATTACAAAGGCAATTAGTCCCACATTGCCTTTAGAAATAAATATCCAACCCTCCTAGCTCTATAAAAAGGATCCTAAGCCTCTAAGAAAGGGGAGATTGAGTGGAAGAGAAGCTAAGGTACAGGATGGAAGTCAAGCTTTGGGTTAAAGGTTACTTCAAAGCTGCAGTGCTGAGAAGAAGAGCCGGTCTTTTACACCATCTCCATGCCTACGCTGATTTGCAATCTCCTTCTAAGTTTTTTTTAATTTCTTATATTTAAATTCTACATTTGAGTTTTAAATTTAATAAAGAAAGTTTCATTGTTCTTTTCAATTCTAGCTCTTTAAATTAATTATTCTTTATTACTTTTTAATTTTATTGCAAGTAGTTGCTAAGATCTAAATAGTAGATCTTAGTACCAAATTTATTTTTACATAATTCTACTTTTATTTTTAAATCTATTTTTTGACTTTAATTTTTAAAAACTCTTCTTTTCTTTTCTTTAAAAAAAATTATAATAATAAAATAATAATAATAATAATAATAAAAGAATCAAAGATTTTAGAAATAAATCATTGCCTCTCTTTGGATTTGACCCGACTTACTACTCTCTTCATAATTTTTTTTTAAAAAAAGTCAGATTTAAACTGATAAACATGGTGTCTTAACGATAGCTTCGTGCTCCTATCAGAAGGCATGAAGTTTGAGGCTGCAGACATCACTCTCAAAATCCTTTTGGGATGATGCTCTAACTTTTTCTTATTTTCTTGTGAATAGGTCCCCTCATTATAAGCTAAATGGAGGCAACCGAAAGAAGCAAATTGGATCCAAAATCTCAAAAGATGACATTCATAGGATATCCACAAGGAGTCAAGGGATACTTGCTGTGGGACTCTCAAGCATAGAAGTCAGTGATCAGTAGGGATGTTATCTTTGATGAGAAGAGCATCTTGAGGAGGTCTGGGATAGATGAAATTGGAGAAACAAAGGTGAACAGCGGTAGCCAGTCAGAGAATGATGGCATGTAGGTTACATCCACTTACAGAAGTGTTTCTATTAAGGTGGAGCTGGGCAAAAAAATATTATCTCAGATTGAAAATCAGCATGGAGGGTCGGTAGTTTAGACAGATGTTTAGGAGCAGCCACGGACATTAGGCAGAGATGTGCCAGTGGGAGTGGCTTGGCATAAGCCCCAGCATACTATTAGGAGATTAGTCAGATATGGTATTGATGAGGTTATCTCCTATACACTCATCACTGCTAATGAAGATCCAGAGAATTATGCAGAGACCATAGAGAGTGAGGATCATGATTTATGGATGCAAGCCATGATGGAGGAGATGGAATCACTTGAGAAGAATCAGACATGGTAGTTGGTGGATCTTCTAGAGGATGCTCGACCTATTGGCTCAAAGTGGGTGTTCACAAAGAAAGAAGCACTTTCAGAACAAGGTGGAATCAGATTTAAAGCAAGGCTGGTAGTAAAGGGATACTCACAAAGGAAAGGGATTGACTATACAGAAATTTTCTCTCCTGTGGTGTGTCATACATCTATTCGAGTTTTGCTGTCACTGGTGGCATAGCATAACATGAAATTGGAATAGATGGATGTGAAGACAACCTTCCTTCATGAAACTTTAGAGGAAAGAATCTACATAAAGTAGCCAGATGGTTTCATGGAGATGGGACAGGAAAAAAAAGTGTGTTTACTCAGAAAGTCTTTGTATGGTTTGAAACAATCCTCTTGTCAGTGGTATTGAAGGTTTGATAGCTTTGTCTTGAGCCTAGGTTTTAGCAGATGTGAATATGATTGTTGTGTCTACATCAAGAATGTAGATGAGGAGGATGCCCTATACCTATTATTGTATGTAGATGATATGCACATAGCCAGTAGAAACATGGATGCTGTAAAAAGGTTGAAAAGGGCATTATCATCTGACTTTGAGATGAAAGATTTGGATCCAGCTTAGAAAATCCTTAGAATTAAGATTTGCAGAGATAGGTGCAAAGGAGTGTTTCATTTGTCACAAGGAAAGTATGTCCAAAAGATTTTGGAGAGGTTTGGAATGGAGAAGGCCAAACCTATAGAGACGCCATTGCCGAGCCATATGTCTCTCTCCAAGTTATAGTACCCCCAGTCAGAAGAGGAGAGAGAGTACATGGAATGAGTTTTTTATGCAAATTCTGTAGGTAGTATGATGTACACTATGGTGTGCTGTAGACCAGATATAGCACATGCTGTGAGCACGATTAGTAGATACATGGCTAATCCTAGGAAGGAACACTGGAAAGCATTAAAATGGATATTAAGATATCTGCATGAAACAAGGGATTATGATTTGGTATTTGGTAGGCAGTCGGAAGGATTTGGAGAACAATCTATGAAGATGTGTCAAGGTTCAGGTCCTTTGGAAGGATTTATTGATGCAAATTATGCTAGTGATCTTGATACAAGAAGGTCTACTACTGGATACCTCTTCTATGTATATGGCAGATCGATGTCTTGGAGATCCACCCTTCATCCAATCACGGCCTTGTCTACCATAGAGGCTGAGTACATTGGGATAACGAAGGCTACAAAGAAAGCCCTTTGGCTTGGGAGGCTGATTGATGAGTTGGGGATAGAGTAGAGCAAGGTTACACTATTCAGTGATAGTCAGAGTGCTCTGTTATTGGCACAGAACCCAATCTATCGTGTACGCACAAAGCATACAGACATGAGGTACCACAGGATCAAAGAGCTGGTGGAGGAAGGTAAAGTGGAACTGATGAAGGTCCATACCATGGAGAATCAGTCTGATGCACTCATGAAGGTACTTCCTAAAGATAGCTTTCAAAGATGTTGGCACGGATGGGTCTGTTGAGAAGAGATGAATTCACAAAGACTTGAAAGTACTAAGGTGGAGAATGTGAGCTTAGAAGTGACACTCCCAAGTCTTTGAAACATGAGAAAATAGGTCATGGAAAGATGGGAGCAAGCCGGATGAAGAATCAGTCTCAATAGTATAGTTCAGAAACTAGACCAGCTCACTTTGAGACTGAGCCAGCTCAGTTGAAAATTAGGTCAGCTCAGTCTAGGACTGGATCGGCTAGGTCTTAGAGAAAAATTCAGATAGAAAGCAGCATTTTCAGACTATTGGCATGGTACACAACTAGATCGGCTCAGTCTGGGATTGAGTCGACCCAGTCGTAGGTTACCAGGCTCAGTCTGAAACTGGGCTAGCTCAATTTTCATGGGTTATTATTATGTACGTGGGTTGTTTGGGTTTAGAGAGTTTTTCTATAAGCTTGGGCTCGACCCTTTGTAAAGTGTATATACTGAAAATAGGTCAAGGTTGTAAGAGTGCTAAAATATACTAAATAAAAACTCTTTTCTTTCAAAAATCTCTTCTTCTCTTCTTCTCTATTTCTTGATTTATTTGATCATGCTTCCGTAGAGATCTCTAAGAAGTACTTCTTTGTTACTTTGCTAATTACCAACGGCCATGCCAATCCATGTGGGAAGAGTGCATATTCTCAATAAGGTGGAGCTTCAGGAGCCAGAGGGAGCCTAATGCAAGGTGAAGCTCTAGGTGGAGATGGATCGGACACGAGATGAAAGACTCGAAAGGATGAGAGGTGATGTTGCAGAGTGAAGTTCCTATTACCGTTGGAGAATTTTTCAAGCAAATCTTTGGTCAAATTGGACACAACCCATGATAGAGATGGGATCAAGCGGCCTAGCTCGACTTACACGTTTGCTTATCCATGATTAGCAGGATGCCCCACGGTATGGGGGTGAGATGAATCACAAGATCTCAAAGACAGGTGGAGGTCGAATATCAAGTCGAGGTGGAGATTGTTAGAATTTGATGCCTCGAATTCAATCCATAGCAAGAAAAGAATCAATTTTTAGCACAGCAGTCAGGCTGGCTTTGATATGTAGTCGAGCCAACTCGAAATGAGATCGAGTTGGCTCGAATCATAGTTGAGTCGGCTCTCTCAGGTAGACAGATAGCAGGAGTCTGGATGAGATGTAGTCGAGCCAGCTTGACCCTTGACCGAGCCGACTCGATGGAGGCGAATAGAACATGATGGAGTTTTTTTTATTTAAACTCGGATTGTGATTAATCTAAGGGATCTACAGGAGTTGCATGTGGACCATAGAATCCAGCGACCATGGAGGATTGCGGTCATGATCTAAAGGTCGGACAATATTTTAAGACTCTATCAAGGACATGTTCGACTCATATTAGGAGAACAAGCCCTGTTAGAACTCCTGTAAATTATTGAGACGTGGATTCTCATCTTATTTAAAGGACTGAGATGCTGTGGAGCAAAAAAGAAGTGGCGCGTGTGGCATGAGAGGCACGTAGAGAGGCTCAGGCAGTCATCGAGAGGAGCTTGGCAGAGCGTCGAGTATGGGCAGCCCATGAGAGAGAGAAGCAATAGGTGCATAGTATCCGACGAAGAGGCTATGAGGGCAGAGCATCTTATAGCTTCTATGGGTTTCCTTGGGATTCTGATAGAGCTTTTAGGAGGGTAGCTTCTAGTTGAGAGAGATTTGTATATGGTGAGTAGAGAGTGGGTGTTCTTCTCTTGTACCTATTTTTTTCTTTCATAGTGAAGCTTTGCATGCCCTATGGAGATGAGCCTTTAGGCTGATCCGTGTACTTAATTATTTTTTTATTTTATTTTTTTTCTCTTTCTGCTGTAATAATTTGATACTTGATCCTTAACAAGTGGTATCAAAGTAGTAGATATCCCAATAATTTGGTATCAGAGCGAGTTGATACCATAACAAGTGATTGATAATTATTGACTTCGAGGATTTACTCTTTAGTCAACTTGTTTATCCTTTTCTTGTTTATGTGACCTAGCCTACAATGCCATAAGTAGTTATTTAACACACTATCTAATCTAAGGTTCTTGCCAGTTGAATAGACTACGTTAATAGGTTGTGATAGCATATACACACCGTTATTTAAATATCCATAGAAAATAGTAACACCATTCATAATGATATTACAAACTTGTTTCTTTTTTAAAATTTTATAATCATTTTTTACCAGAAGGCCTATAAAAATGATATTTAAAAAAAAGTTAGGATAGAAATGACAATCCTTAAGAACAACAATATGGGACTCAAATACAAGTTCAGGATTTCTAAAGCTAGAACTAGAACTGATCTTCCATCTTTGTTCAGGAACCTTTCGTCTTGCTCGAATCTCCTACTGACCTGCAACCCCTGCAACGAATTGCAAAAATGGTAAGGGCTATCGATATCCAATATTTAGTCAGTATAATCACAAATAGAGAAATTACAATGAGTTATCATATGAATATCTTGTCCAGCAATAGCTTGCTTCTTTCTTCATCTATTCGGATCTAGGGAGGTAATGTATTGAGGACAGTTCCTCTTCCAGTATCCCTGCTTCTTGCAAAAGAAGCATTCAGCTTAACTCTTATCGAGCTTGATCTTTCTGATCTGATCCTGCATAGATGTCCCAGCCTGAACTTGCATATTTTTTATTTTTTTCTTCTTATTCTTCTTTCCTTTCCTAAAGGATCGAGAACCAGAAGACGAACCTCCCACTAAGTTCACCGACTCCTTATAGAGTTGGTGATCCTTCTCAAAGTTCTAAAGCAACCCCAGTAACCCATAGTAGTCTACTTCAGGATTTATTATTCTGAAATGAGTGAGGAATGGGAGAAAAGACTTCGATAATGAGTTCAATATTGCATCCTTTCCAAGCTATTTATGCAAGAAAAGCCGAGCTTGCTAAATCGCTCTATCAGCTCGATCATGTACAATACATGATCAGTGATAGAGGCACTGTCCTACATCTTGGCATTGAAGATGACACAACTAGTCTTGTGCCTTTCAACATCATCGGATGTGCCAAAAGAATCCTCCAATACTTAAAGCATATTTTTTGGCTGAGCCGTCTCAAATTTGCGACTGAACTCGTTGCTTATGGTAGCCAGCATAATACAACGCACCATGGTTCGATCACTAAGCTACTTCTAGTAAGTATCTCTAATTATTCCACATGCATTGGTAGCTAGCTCATTAGGTGCAGGATCGGTCAACACATATAGAATTCGTTCATGCTTCAGGATGATCTTCAATTTTCGATACCAGTTACCAAAGTTGGATCCCACCAAACTATTATTATCCAATAATGATCAAAGTGATAGAAAAGTGGCCATATCTGTATAAAGAAAAACCATAATCTAATTAGTAATTGATTCATTAAACCTAAAGATTTGGACTTTAATCAAAAGATTCTTTCACTATTTTATTTGAATTGGTAGCCTCTACCTTCAATTCAAGGAATTACCCTAATTTCTTGGTGGATACTAGAATCCACATAGACTGCATACGAGCCCAACTTTGATTGGCCAATCTATGTATATCTAAGGATAGGTTCATAACCAATTATTTTTATAAATAATTTTTAGTAATTAAATTTTTGCTCCAATCCCTAATCAGTAGGCTTTGGCCTTCATTGAAAAGATCTAATTAGGTCCAACTATTAACATGACCATGCTTGGTCAATCAAACAAATGAATGATTAAGTCCAACTTTGGTTAGCTAACCTAACCACCATTTAGAAAGGTGTAGCCAAGAAATCATATAATGAATGATAATTCCTGTTGGAGGTAAAATGTTCCCCATTGAACTTCTTGCCCAAAGTTCTTGGTCGCCGACCTCCTCCTTATTGGGATTCACTAATCTCCTCAGTAACGAGTTCATGCTGTAGAACCTCCTAAAAGCTCACAGGAGTTTGGTGATACGATCTTGAATGGTAAAGAAAAATTACTGTTATTTTGACCTTATCCTTTGGTTAAAAGTGAATAATAGGATTAGGACCCAGTCACACTCCTTTCAGACGAACTCCTTCAGTCGAACTCTTTCGAACAAACTCCTTCCAAATGAACTCTTTCAATCAAACTCCTCCGGACGAACTCCTTCTGGATGAACTTCTTCTAGACGAACTTCTCTCAATCGTCAAGCAAGCTTCCTTCAGTCGACCTCCTTCCAGTCGATCTCCTTCTAGTTACCTAGCAGGACCTCATCGTCCACATGAATCTGGCTACCAACTCAATATAGATTGATCCACATGTGGGCGATCTTAAAGGAGTCCAAACTTCTTTGAAACTATTGTGACTTGAAGCTCTTCACCGTCTGCACCGACTCCATCCAAACTTCGATCATTGATAGTTGACAAACTAGCAAGTTGCAACAACGAATACCACTCTTGGCTAGCACGTCACGACAACGGATACTATCCTTAGTAACAAACTTCACGTGGCCCCGAACGATCCACTATCAGAAGGTTGCGGCTATCGCCATCAGTTTGTTACAAGCTTTGTCTATATAAAGAATCCTTCAGATATATTTTCTTTCTAATATCTCTTCTTCTTCCCATTACTCTACCTCTTTATATCCTGAGCACTCCATTTTAGTGGGCCAAAAAACTAACTTGAGCATCAGACGGTCCTATAGGAGCCACCCACCTCCGATCTGGACTTTGTTTTATAGGTTCTTTCGGTCGCCTCATCTTCTCCATTTCAGCCATCTCCGGCATCCTCATGAATTTTTGTACCAATAGGATTGGCGCCAGAGGAAGGGCCCTCGAGCTCTTGTTGTAAAAGGAGTGCCTAGTTGATCGTACCTACCTTTCTTTGTCTCTTAATTTCTCGAAACCACTTCTGTTAGATCTTTCTTGCTCCAAAAATACCTCCAAAAAAGACAACCACCAGGCGATCTACTGCCTCCACTGCCAGATCTGAACCAAATATGCACATCCAGGCTCCATCATCCACTCTCCTGCCTCTTTCATTAGCCGTCATGGTGGATTCAGAGCAATTCAACTTGCTAATGCAGTAGGTTCGAGGCCTCATCGAAAAGGTGCAGGCCATACAACAGCCTCCGATGGTAGTTCAGCTAGAAAACCCTCAGTTGGAGCTTCAGAAACTGACACCAAGAAGGGCGACCTAAGTCAGCAGGCCTATCACCTTTGGAAAGGAGAAGCAAAGAGCAGGGAGTCCTTGTTCTGATCATGATTCTGCTCTAGATGAGATTTTCTCCATCTACAGCCAATGGCCCCCTGGGATCCATGGTCGAGATGATACTCTCGATCAAAAGCTTCAAGACATGGATCAATGGATTGAGGAGCTCCATCATGCCATCCCAACTCATCATGATGATATTTGCACCAATCCTCCCTTTTCTGCCAAAATCATGCAAGAACCTATCCCGCCGTACTTCAAGCTCCCCCAGTTCGAGACTTACAATAGGATCTTTGATCCGATCAATCATCTGAAGGTCTTTTGGATAATGATGCTACTTCACGACACACCAGACGCTATCTTATGCCGAGCTTTTCCATCCACTTTGAAAAAAGCAGTGAGAAACTAGTACTCGAGCCTCAAGTCGGGTATGATCTTCTCTTTTAACCAGATGAGCGATCAATTTATGGCTTATTTCACAAGCAGCCGACGTCCAAGATGAGGTTCAAATTCTCTCATCAACATAAAGCAGAAAAAGGGAGAGTCCATCCGAGCTTACATCAGCTACTTTAATACTGCTGCATTGAAGATTCGAAACTTGGACCAATATGTTGCCATGGTTGCACTAAAGGGCGGCTTTCAGAAGAATGATCTTCTATCTTTCCTAGAAAGAAAGTACCTTAGGAACTTTGCTGATATGTTGGCCCAGGCTGAAGGTTATGCTCGAGCGGAGGAGACCTTCAAATTGAAAGATGATGAGGCCGTAAGAGAGCGGCAAGCGGGTGAACCCAGCAAGCCCACATCCGAAAGAAAGCTGAGTGAAGTTTGACCATGCTCCCAAACTCCTCTTGAGTGCAGACGAGCTCGAACTCCTCCTCGAGCTCGTCAATAGGGAAGCCCAGATCGGAGGACTCGATGGAACTCCCCCGTAGAGATTCAACAACTATGCTTTCTTGAATGCCTCAAAGATGTAGGTGCTAATGGAGATAAGGAAACAACTGGCAAAGCTGGTGAGGATGCGGACCCATCCGGCCAAGTGCATGAAGGGACCAAATCTAGGATTTCAGGGCTAGATCTTGAAACTTATTCTTAATCAGCAGCGAAAGACTCAAAATTAATCTAATTAATTATAAATATCAGATAATTTCTAGATCTAAGATCATATTATATGATTATTGCATGATATTTAAATCTAAAATAAAAAATAAATAAGAAGAAAAAGTTGATCACATCAACCTAGATCTACACTACATCTTATGTATGTATGGAAAAAATAATAGATTAGATCTATTACCTGAGCGAGTTAGATATTCTAACTCATTGATCGGGACTTGAGGATGAAGTTGTAAGCCGTACACATGTCCGATCTCTAGGAGTTGTCCACACGAGCCCACAATTACGATAAAAAATCCAGATGCTGGAAATCAGCATAGTATGCTAGTACTACGCTGATTTTTCTTCGATGGTTGATAAGATGCCTCCTTTCTTATAGATTGGACTCTTCTAAAGAGGAGAAGGAGGAGAAAAGGTTTTAGATGTGAGACACTCTTAAAAAACCCAAGGAAGAAGGAAGGAAAGAGATAAACACAGCAATCCTAGAAGAAGACCCTCTTCTTCTTCTCTTTGCTCTCACCTAGACACCTAGTTTTGTATCTATTGAATCTCAATACCATACCCCGAGGTTCTCTCTCCTTGATCTTCACATACCTCAAATCTCTCTTAAAGGTCTATAATCCATGAAAATTTTAAGTCAAAATTTATTCAAAATATATAGAAAAAGAAGAGTCCTTGTCTAGGTCAAATACTAGACAAGGAAAGGTCAAATAGGGCAAGTCAAGGGGCACCCAACTCTTGGGTGTCCCCTCCATAATTTTTGGCATGTACCAGCAAGGAAAGGCACACAAGAAAAGAAGTTTTTGAAGGGAAATCCTGATTTCCCGATCCAGGTTCGTTCATATTTGATCAGATCAAGAGATATATTTCAAAATTTTTTCTCTTTAATCTGTATCAGATCTGAAATATTTTAGATCTGATTCTTATTATTTTAATAAATAAAATAAAATAAGGATAAATTAAATCAAATTTAATTTACCTGATTTGGGTAATCCAATTACCCGTTGATGATCCTGTATGCAGCTGAAGGTTTTGGATCTAGCCACGCAAGCGCCTGGCCTCTACCAATATCCACTCGGACTAGATCTAGAGATCCTCTTCTTCTCTATCACGTTTCCAAAAATTAGATCTGGATCTGATCTGGAGGATCTTCAAAACTCCTTTTGAAGATCAGCAGTCGTCCTTTGCAGCAGTGCAGCCTTCTTGCTTTTGATCGCCTTTCTTTGATCTGGATCGCACCAACCAAGGTCCAAAACTATTTTGGATGTGGAGAGGAGAGGGAGAAGAAGCTTTGGCAAGGAGGAGGAGAGGAGAAAAGGCCTTTGGGCGTATGAAAACTCTTTTCTCAATCAATCTTTGAGTTGGGCGCAGGGTCTTATTTATAGACTACCTGTGATCCAACTCCTCTTCTTCCCAACCAATCACAACCCTTTGTGAAATCAGATCTAAATCTGATTGGTGGGAATAGAGTCCCCTGGATTCCTTCTTAGAGGGCGCTTAAGACCAGTCAAAGTTGGTTCTTAGAAGAACTCTAATTGGAATCCAAAAAGGAGATGGAGTCCTTATCCAACAAGGACTCCTAGGCGCCTCCAGCTTGGGTACACGCCTAGCGTGGCGTGCGCCCTCCTCCTTGCTAGGTTCTGGCAGGGGGACAGGCCCCCACTAGCTCTTCAATAGGTGCGTGACATGTGGTCAAAAGTCAAAGTGTCAATGGTCAACGTTTGACCAGTCAAAGGTAGACTTTTGACCAAAGTCAAAGAACAAGAAATGGCAGGTGATCAAAAATGGCAGGTAATGTCTTACAAAATAAGACAACCTTTTTCTGACTTGGACAACCTCCAGTCAGACCATATGAAGGCCTCTAATTGAGCACAAACTCCTTTGGCTCAGACAGGACAACTTATTTATGATAGTAAAAGAAGAACGTTAGGTTCAATCGAGTGCTAGCACGATTTTCTTGAACCTAATTGAATCTCATTCAGATCAATTGAACTGG
Organism: Cocos nucifera; assembly: GCA_006176705.1. Classification (NCBI taxonomy): domain Eukaryota; kingdom Viridiplantae; phylum Streptophyta; class Magnoliopsida; order Arecales; family Arecaceae; genus Cocos; species Cocos nucifera. The sequence goes on from QRFJ01000173.1 coordinate 79,978, forward strand.
ATCAGTTCAATTGATGATCACCAGATTCAAACCCTTGTTTGTGTGACCCAGTTAGGTTCAGTTCTGTATGGTAATGGGATATGTCATGATCTCTATCATCGACATCATCGAAACTCCTTTCGATGGATCAGAACTCTTCTGATTCGAACAGCTAGAATGATCGATCATCTAAATCATTCTAATTGCTCCCAAAATCCACCAGTGACACCTAGCAGTATATGGTGGCAACCCATCAGAGCTGAATGCGAACCTCTTGGTGCAGCTACCTGTGTGATTAAGTTCTTCTATCTTGAGCCCCGATCAGATTAGGGTTAAGGTAAACTCGTCAAACCCTAGTCTCTGTCATATGATGTAATCATTCGATTCGAGTCCGATGTGAAAATCTAAATAGAAACTCTTTCTATTATTTCACTCTACCATGGCCATGGATTTTCAAGGACTTGATTCTCATGATCATCATAGGGCTGCTCCTCTACCACCGAGGTAGATAGATTCCATCTTGATGCAATCCAGTTCCTACAATGAACATGCTATAGCCAACATACACCTCAGGGTTCCATATGGCTAGGAGACCGAGTAATGGTGTAGTCAAACTATAACACCCTCAAGGTGAACTGCCGATGCACCTCAGGTCAAAGAACCAGACACACTACTGCAGCATCGAGTCAGTCATTGACGAGAAGGTAGACTTCCTAATGACTACTCGAGGTGGTCACGCTCAGTGCCCTCGTTCTCTAACGAGTACCTGTACTCTCGTTCCGGTGTCTCCACACCGTAGACTCAAGACTCATCTACTAAAGAGAAGCGATTGTACACCAACCTTTCGAATCAATCACCATCCTCGTGATGATCCTATGGTCGGGAGCAATTTATGAGTTAATAATGATTATTCATGTCTTAAATTTTCAACTCTTAAAAATATGAATTATCATTACCATTAACTCAAAGGATGTATCACAGACACTAAATACACATATGTGATAGAAAATAACCCATTTTATTGATATTAGTCAAAATTATAATTTTGCCCCTAGAAGTGTATTACAAGTGTCAGCCAATTCTGGCTTCTAGGGCACATATATCTAATAGTTTTGTCACATGGAATAAGAGAGAAATTAATTGGGAGAGGGGGCGGCATCTTTTGGGAAGAGTTTGGGTTTGTTAGGATTCTATCTCATAGAATCCAATATCAAAACAAACTCCTTTGACTTGGTCTTCTACCCAATTACCATATGAGAAAGAGAGGGAGGGAGGGGGTGTACGTGAAGATCAGGAAGAAAAGGATTTTTTATGAAAAATACCAAAAAAATAGGCATGGGGGGCATTGTGACTAAGGTGGCACAAGGAGGAATGGTCTTACTAGGATTCTATCTATGACTTGATCAAAGTGGTTTCTTAAACCAAATTAAACCAAAACCAACACAACCAAATTAAATTAGATTCTAACCTAATTAATAGTTCAATTAAATTAGATTAAATTAAATTTAATTTTGATTTAATTTTTTAATCAAATTAGAATATTGGGTTGACCTAAGTCCTAGTTAGACTAGGACTAATTTTTTCTTGCACTTAACTTATCCAATAAGTCAATTGAACTTGATCCAATCAAGCCCAAACTAAATCTAATTAAATAATATTTAATTAAACTTAATCTCAACCCTTTGGCTTAATTAAATTAAGCCAATTAATAATCAAATTGCTAATCAAATCTCCAACAACACTTGCACTAGGTTAAACATCAATCGTATTGATCATTTAACCCTAGAATGATTCTCAATCATTGATCAACCATCCGATCATATTATGAGATCTAATGTGTGTGATCTCATAGATTTGAACCTAAGTCGATAACACAAAAATAAATTTTTGTACCAATTAAAGTGACCATCTAGCAATGATAGCCGACGGATAGATAGGTCGAATGTGTAGAACACCATCCTTCGAACCTATGCAGATATAGTTTCTATATAATTCATCCGCTTGACCTAAATGCTCGTAGGATACCTCAGAGTTCAACTATCAACTTTGATTAGATTGTCCACATTGTATTCCAAAATATCAAATCCATCTGATGGATTACCCTGGCCAAGGTTTTGCTATTTTGAAATATAGTAATACATTCTTCTCCAACTCTTGGAGTGGTCAATTCCATCTTGATCACACACTAACTTCGCAACTACTTGACTGTGCCTAGAAGCTTTCCATTACTAAATTAGAAATTTAGTTAGTCCAATACCAAAGCACAGTGGGTTGTTTGTAAGTCATTGAGGTGATTTCAGGTCTAAGGAACACTTATACCTATATCCCATCAGAGACATCCTCGACAGCAGAATGCTCTGGAGTTGGTCATGTTCAATGATGATGTATCTATACATGTCACCTGTATGTCATACCAGTATCTCCACACTCCTTAGTTAAGAGGACAACCAACCTATATGGCATATTGCGACCTATGCTCGATAGATGCTATCGTCCTATTTAATAGCTTATTATTTGGTCGTGAACTGATTAAGGACTAATCGATAAATTTTCTCTTTATCGAAACTAAATAGTTCTAAGGACTTCATCACAAAAATGGAGTTCATTAGAAGGGAAAAGCCGAATCAAGTCTTGGGATAAACTCAAGAAACTTATGAAGAAGAGGTTCTTGCCCGATACCTATAAGCAAGATCTGTTTCTCAAGTTGAATTCCCTAAGACAACAAGGGATGAGTATTGAAGAATATATTCGTGAGTTCGAACAACTCATGATGAGGTGTGAAGTTCCAGAAGTTCTCGAGCAAACCATCGCTCGATTCCTTGGTGGCATGAATCAAGTAATTGCTGATTTGGTTGAACTTCAGCCTTATTGGTCCTTCGAAGATGTTTGCAAGCTAGCAATGAAGGTTGAGAAACAACTAAAGAGTAGCAAGAGGTTTTCTTCCAGAACCTCCTCGAAGGGGACATCCTACTTTAGGGGTGCTTCCTCAAGCAAATATGAAGGTGTTTCGTCGAAAGCTAAGGGTAAAGAGAAGTTGGTGGAACCCGTCAAAGAAACCAGCAAGAAAGTTGATGGTGACACAAGGAAGTGTTTTAAGTGCCATGGCTATGGGCATTTGCAAGCTAATTGTCCAAATCGGAGAGTTATGACTCTTCAAGAAATTGAGAAGATCGATTTGGAACTTCAAGAGGCCAGCGATGAACATGACCAGAATGATTCTGAAGCTAAAGAATCCGAGAATATCGTTGAAAAAGCTGATGATGGCGAGTTGTTGGTGATACGGAGAGCATTACATGCTGAGATATCTCCCGAAGAAGAATGAGCAAAGGGAGAACATCTTCCACACCCGTTGCACTATTAACGGGAAGGTGTGTACGATGATTATCGATGGAGGAAGCTGCACCAATGTCGCCTCGACAACCATGATTGAAAAACTGAAGCTACCAACATCGAAACATCCTCAACCTTACAAGCTTCAGTGGCTTAGCAAAGGAAGTGATGTGAAGGTAACCAAACGAGCCCTTATATCATTTTCCATTGGGAAGAATTATCGAGATGAAGTTCTGTGCGATGTTATTCCCATGGATGCTTGTCACTTGTTGTTAGGTAGACCTTGGCAATATGATAGAAAGGCTGTACATGATGGGCATAAAAACACATACTCTTTTCATACAAGGAACGAAAATGCATTACTCTTGAATCTTTGAAACCGAGCATGCTACATCGAAATCAACCTGGGGAGGGAAACACTAGTAAGGAAAATCTTTTCTTGAGTAAAACACAGGTTGAGAGAGCCATTACCAAACAGAAAAATGTATTTGCTTTGCTTATGGTTGAGAAAAAGAGTGAGAAAGAGAGACCTATACATCCGAAAATGCATTCCTTGTTAAGAGACTTTGCAGATGTGTTCCCCGAAGAATTGCCATCTGGATTACCTCCAATAAGAGGTATTGAGCACCAAATTGACTTGCTGCCCGGTGCCCCTCTACCGAACAAAGCAGCATATAGATGCAACCCGGAGGAAACAAAGGAGTTGCAAAGACAAGTCAATGAACTTATCGACAGGGGATATATTCGAGAAAGTATGAGCCCATGTTCTGTTCCGGCTCTACTCGTACCAAAGAAGGATGGAACATTCAGAATGTGTGTCGATAGCCGAGCCATCAACAACATCACTATTAAGTATAGGTATCCTATACCTAGACTTGATGATATGCTTGATGAATTATATGGTTCTACTGTGTTTTCGAAGATAGATTTGCGAAGTGGCTATCACCAGATCCAAATGCGGGAAGGAGATGAGTGGAAAACAGCTTTCAAGACTAAGGGAGGTTTATATGAATGGTTGGTTATGCCCTTGATCTGTGACTTTTAGAATCGGGTCAATCTGACCTATATTGAGGAAGTTACGCCCATTTTTCCGAAATCGCGCAATCCTAAAATTTTCTGTTCGGAGTCACTCGCCCACGCACGCATCAGTCCCATGTCTTGAAAACATGAGAAGACATTTCATGGGAAGACGGAAGCAAGCCAGAAGAAGAATCAGTCTCAATAGTAAAGTTTAGAAACTAGGTTGGCTCACTCTGAGACTGAGCTAGCTTAGTTGGAAACTAGGTCAGCTCAATCCAGGATTGGGTCGGCTAGGTCTCAGAGAAAAATCTAGATAGAGAGCGGCATTTTTGGGCTATTGGCATGGTACAACAACTGGGTCGGACTCAAGTCTAAAACTAAGCTGACCCAGTCGGAGGTTAGTTCGGCTCAATTCTAAAATTGGGCTGGCTCAAGTTTTTGCGGATTATTATTTTGTGTATACGTGGAGTTGTTTGGATTTGAAGAAATTTTTCTATGAGCTTGGGCTTTTGACCCTTTATAAAGTATGTATATCTGAAAACTTAGGTCAAGGATTGTAATGAGTGCTAAAATATACTGAATAGAAAGCTTCTTTTCTCCTAAAAATCTCTTCTTCTTCTTCTTCTCTATTCCTTAATTTATTTGATCATGCTTCCGTAGAGATTCTCTAAGAAGTACCTTCCTTGTTGCTTGGCTAATCACCGATGGACCACATCGATCCGTGTGGGAAGAGCGCATATTTCCCAACATTTGGTATCAGAGCGGTGTTGCATGGAAGGAAGGAAAGGAAGACACCTAGGATTTACTACATCCTAGGATCTGTTGCATCAGGTTTTATCCTAAAAACTTCTAGTTTGCTTCGTGGTTGTCTCTAGATTGAGGTGGAGATTGTTTACATGGAGGAATGGTGATATAGAAGTTTGGAAAGAGGATCTAGGGCTAGTTAGATTCTTCTATGAAGGATAGTTTTACTGGTGTGTGATCGTGAAGGGTGTTAGGAGATCTGTTCTTGACTTGTTTGAAGTCATGGGATTCAAGTGGATTCAAGATGGATTTTGAGAAGTTTCGATGGCAAGGGAAAACTTCTACCCTATGGCAGCAAAGAGTAAAGGAACTTGTTGGTTCAGCAAGAGGATCTACAAGGTCTTGATAAAAGAAAGGCCAAGAAAAGATCAGTACTGAGGAATTGGAGAAGAGTTGGAGGAAATTACTTTTAGCACAATTCGGATGTGCTTGGTCGATCAGGTTTTGCCTCAAGATTTGCACAGAGACTACGGCAAAGGGGCTTCTAGGAGAGACTGGAGAACACATACATAGGAAAGAATATGACGAACAAGCTATGGTTGAAGAAATAGCCATATAGTCTGAGGATGCCCGAAGGCAAAGATCTTGTTGCACATATCCAAAGGTTCAATCGGGTATGTTCTGAGGTGATGAGTTTGGATGTGAAGATCGATGAGGAGGATTGGGTATTGCTGCTATTATGTTCTCTCCCAGAATCGTATGATGGTCTCATAACAACTCTAGTTTATGGAAAGGAGATCCTAAACTATGAAGAGATTGTTGGTGTGCTCAGATCAAATGAGCAAAGGAAGAAGATCTGCAAGGGAGACCCTAAGTCTGAGATCTTGGCTGTGAACGAAAGATAGGGAAGATCAAAAGAGAAGACAAGAGAAAAATTTAAGGGCAGGTCAAAGTGTTGCGATCAGAGGAAGATGACATTGAAATGTTATAAATGTCATCAGTCTGGACACCTAGAAAGAGATTATCCTCTTTTGAGATCAAAAAAATGGAAGACCAGCAAGAGAGATGATACAGCTTCTATGAACAGTGGAGAAGATCTACTAGTTGTATTAGATGGATCCATAGAGTGCGATACTATATGGATATTAGATTCAGCATGCTCGCACCACTATACTTCTCATCGGGAGTGGTTTGCTACCCACCAAAAGGTCGATGGTGGAAGTATCAACCTTGGAAATGATCATCCGTGCAAAGTAGTTGGAATTGGCTCTATTAGGGTGAGGATGTACGATGGGATCATTCGTATATTATCAAATATCAGGCATGTACCGAAGTTGAAAAAGAATTTGATTTCTTTGGGCTACTTGGAGGAGCAGGGTTATGCTTTTAATAGCTAGGTTGGGAGTGGATGTCTAAAAATTTCTAAGGGAGCTTTGGTGGTGATGAGAGGTAGAAGACTGAGCAACAATCTTTACAGAATGGAAGGCTCAGTGGTAAATAATAGTGCAGAGGTGCGAGCAATGACACAGGAGGAGCAGATTTTATATCGACTATGGCACTATCGAATGGGTCATATGAGTAACCATGGGCTCACAGAACTAAGCAGAAGAGGTATGATCCCAGTCCTGAAGGAGGGCACAGGTCTTTGTGAGCAGTGTATCTTTGGCAAATAGCATAGGATGAAGTTTGCCAGAAGTACTAAGTGCAGTGAGGGAGTGCTGGATTTAGTGCACTCGAATATGTGGGGACCAGCTCCTATATCAGCTAGATGTGGGGCAAAATACTGTGTTACTTTCATTGATGATTTCTCAAGGAAGGTGTAGGTTTATCTGATCAGAGAAAAATCAGAGGTGTTTGCCCGGTTTAGAGCCTAGATAGCTAAAGTAGAGGAGTCAGGGAGACAGGTAAAGTGTCTGAGGTCGGACAATGGAGGGAAGTATACTAGCCTAAAGTTCAAGAGGTACTATGAGGAAAATGGCATCAAATACCATTACATGGTGAGGATGACTCCCTAGCAGTATGGTATCGTAGAGAGGATGAACCAGACACTGACTGAGAAGGCATGGAGTTTGAGGTTGCAGACATCACTCCCAAAGTTCTTTTAGGGTGATGCTCTAACTTTTTCTTTTTTTCTTGTGAACAAGTGCCCTCATTATAAGCTGAATGGAGGCATTTCAGAAGAGGTCTGGAGTGGAAAGAAGGTGGAGCTTAGCCATCTAAAAATCTTCGGTTGCATAGCCTATGCATATGTGGAGGCAACCGAGAGGAGCAAATTAGATCCGAAATCTCAAAAGATGACATTCATAGGGTATCCACAAGGAGTCAAAGGATACCTACTGTGGGACTCTCGGGCATAGAAGTCAGTGATCAGCAAGGATGTTATCTTTGATGAGAAGAGCATCTTGAGGAGGTCTGGGATAGATGAAGCTTGAGAAACAAAGGTGAACAATGGTGGTCTGTCAGAGAATGATGGCATGCAGGTTACATCCACTTATAAGAGTATTCCTATTGAGGTGGAGCTGGGCAGAAAAGTATTGTCTCAAATTGAAAATCAGCATGAAGGGCCGATAGTTCAAACCGATGTGCAAGAGCAGCCATAGATATCAGACGGAGATGCGCAGTGGGAGTGGCTTTGTACAAGTCCCGACGTACTATTAGGAGATCGATCAGATATGGCATTGATGAGGTTATCTCCTATGCACTCATCACTGCTAATAGAGATCTAGAGAATTATACAGAAGACATGGAGAGTGAGGATCATGATTCATGGATGCAGGCCATGATGGAGGAGATGGAATCACTTGAGAAGAATTAGATATGGCAGCTAGTGGATCTTCCAGAGGGAGCTCGACCTATTGGCTCAAAGTGGGTGTTGACAAAGAAAGAAGCACCTTCAGAATAAGGTGGAGTTAGATTCAAAGCAAGGCTGGTAGCAAAGGGATACTCACATAGGGAAGGGATTGACTACACAAAAATTTTCTCTCCTATGGTGTGTTATATATCTATTCGAGTTTTGCTGTCACTGGTGGCATGGCATAACATGAAATTGGAATAGATGGACATGAAGACGACATTCCTTCATGGGACTTTGGAGGAAAGAATCTGTATGAAGTAGCCAGATTGTTTCATGGAGATGGAATAGGAAGAAAAGGTGTGTTTACTCAGGATGTCTTTGTATGGCTTGAAATAATTCCCTCGTTAGTGGTATCGAAGGTTTGATAGCTTTATCTTGAGTCTGGGTTTCAGTAGATGTGAATATGATTGTTGTATCTATGTCAAGAATGTAGATGAGGAGGATGCCCTGTACCTATTATTGTATGTAGATGATATGCTCATAGCCAGTAGAAGCATGGATGCTGGAAAATGGTTGAAAAGGGTATTATCATCTGAATTTGAGATAAAAGATTTGGGTCCAGTTGAGAAATTCCTTGGAATGAAGATTTGTAGAGATAGGTGCAAAGGGGTGCTCCATTTGTCATAAGAAAAGTATGTCCAGAAGGTTCAGAAGAGGTTTGGGATGGAGAAGGCTAAACCTGTAGAGACGCCATTATCAAGTCATATATCTCTCTCCAAGTTATAGTGCCTCCAGTCAGAAAAGAAGAGAGAGAGAGTACATGGAACAAGTCTCTTATGCAAATGCTGTAGGCAGTATGATGTACACTATGGTGTGCTGTGGACCAGATATAGCACATGCTGTGAGTATGGTTAGTAGATACATGGCTAACCCTGGGAAGGAACACTGGAAAGTATTGAAATGGATATTGAGATATCTGCATGGAATAAGGGATTATGGTTTGGTGTTTGGTGGGCAGCCGGAAGGATTTGGAGAACAATCTATGAAGATGTGTGAAGGTTTAGGTTATCTGGAAGGATTTGTTGATGCAAATTATGCTGGTGATCTTGATATAAGGAGGTCTATTATCGGATACCTCTTCTGTATATATGGTAGATCGGTATCTTAGAGATCAATCCTTCAGCCAATCACGGCCTTGTCTACCACAGATCGAGTACATTAGGATAACGGAGGAGGCTGTAAAGGAAGACCTATAGCTTAGGAGGCTGATTGATGAGTTGGGGGTGGAGCAGAGCAAGGTTACACTATTCAGTCATAGTCAAAGTGCTCTATTGTTGGCACAGAACCCAGTCTATCATGTATGCACAAAGCATATAGACGTGAGGTACCATAGGATCAGAGAGCTATTAGAGGAAGGTAAAGTGGAACTGATGAAGATCCATACCAAGGAGAATCAGTCTGATGCACTCATGAAGGTACTCTCTAGAGACAGTTTTCAAAGATGTGTGGCACGGATGGATCTGTTGAGAAGAGATGAGTTCACAAGGACTTGGAAGCACTAAGATAGAGAATGTGAGCTCAGAAGTGGCACTCCCAAGTCTTGGAAATATGAGAAGATAGGTCATGAAAAGATGGAAGTGAGCCAGAAGAAGAATCAGTTTCAATAGTAAAGTTCAGAAACTGGGCCGGCACACTCTTAGACTGAGTCGGCTCAGTTGGAAACTGGGTTGGCTCAGTCTAAGACTGGGTCGGCTAGGTCTCGAAAAAAAATTTAGATACAGAGCAGTATTTTTGGGCTGTTGGCATGGTACATAACTGGGTCGGCTCAGTCTGGGACTGAGCCGATCCGATCGTAGGTTAGCCAGCTTAGTCTGAAACTGGGCTGGCTCAATTTTCATGGGTTATTATTTTATGTACGTGGGTTATTTGTATTTGGAGAGTTTTTCTATGAGCTTGGGCTTGACCCTTTATAAAGTATATATACTAAAAATAGGTCAAGATTGTAAGTGTGCTGAAATGTGCTGAATAAAAGCTCTTTTCTCCCAAAAATCTTTTCTTCTTTTTTTCTCTATTCCTTGATTTATTTGATCGTGCTTCCATAGAGATCTCTAAGAAGTACTTTCTTATTGCTTGGCTAATTACCAATGGCCATGCTGATCCATGTGGGAAGAGCGCATATTCCCAATAGAAAGTGGCCATATCTATATAAAAAAAAATCATAACCTAATTAGTAATTGATTCATTTAACCTAGAGATTTAGACTTTAATAAAAAAGGTCTCCCACTATTTCATTCGAATTGGTAGCCTCTACCTCTAATTCGAGGAATTATCCTAATTTCTTTGTGGGTACTAAATCCACATAGACTACACATGAGCTTAACTTTAGTTGGCCAACCCATGTGCATCTAAGGGTAGGTTCATAATTAATTATTTCTCCAATCAATTTCTAGTAATTGAATTTTGTCCTAGCCTCTGATCAGTTGGTTTTGGCCTTCTCAAAAAAGGGTCCAGTTAGGTCCAACCATTAACATGACCATACTTGGCTCATCCAACCAATGAATGATTAGACCCAACTTTGGTTGGCCCACCTGACCACCATTTAGAAAGATATATCCAAGAGATTATATAATGAATGATAATTCCATCAACTGATAAGCATCAGGCCTGTGGGCCTCTAATGATTATCCAACTGATGGATCTATTATCATCCACTTTAATGGAAGGCCATGATCCAGTTATCATATAACTATTTCATTTTAGAGACCTAATAATTTTAGAGGATTTAATTTACAGAAGTCAGTATATAACCAGCTTGTCATGATCCTCCCACTAACTTCATCAAGTCAACTTAAGGGAGACCATTAATAGGCTGGTCTAGGAGCACTTAAATCAGTCAAACTAATTTACCTAGCTGACATGGGTCAGCTCGAATAGTCAAGTGATCTGATCAAAATATAATTTTATCAAGAGGCCAAGTAAGTTCGATCAGTGGGAGGGTCTGCCAAAGCTTGCCTTAGATACCATCAGAAATGGTTAGGTAAGCAGGCTGCCAATTAAAGACCACCGATCTGGTTTATCTCAAGCACCAATTGGTTTAATTAGTTTTAATTAGATCAACCTAATAGTTCATGCTAGACTGCATAGCTAAGAATCAAGTCCATCTTAGGTCTTGTTAAAGACATGGACTTGACCAACTAAGACTATTGTAATTGATCTAGAGAATCCTTGATCTAATCTAAGACAATAATTGATTAGATTTAGTCAATTCTTTAATTAAATCAATTCTTTAATCTAATCCTAGGTCTAACCCAATTAATGGACCTAATCCCCACTAATCCATTTAACCCAATGTGTTATGATTCATGTCTTAGGATCTTCAATTTACAATCCTAGATTCTAATCAAACAACTTCTTAATTCTTAATTAAGTTTTGGGCTTAGAGTTGGGGTTCGGCTTTTCAAAAATAATTTTTATATTTGTAAAATATTTTTATAATATGGTTCTACTAGTCAAGTTGCATGTTTGATTCATAATTAATATGCAAGTAAGAAGAGCATGAAACTAGTTTAGATCTAATCTAAACAAGTTCATGTAATTGAAACAATTTCAACATTAATCAATCAAAAGTCAATTTAGATCAAATTTAACATATTTATGATTATTAAAATTATATTAAAATATTTTTAATCAGATCATAAAATCTCTTAGATCTAATCTAAAATTTTATGATCAAAGTTTTAGATCAGCACGTACATGGATAACCTTTTCATAGTAAGGGATAAACCTTACAGCAGGACAACCTTATAAGATTAGTCGTGCAATCTAAAATTTTATTTTTAGATTTAAAACTTTTTAAATTAAATAAATCATAAATAATATTATATCATATCTAATAAATTTATGAATAATATTAGATCTATACGAACTAGGACAATCTTTGCACTATAAGGGGTAAACCTTACAGCAAGACAACCTTAATGCAGTTCGTATGATCTAAAATTTTACTTTTAGATTTAAATATCAAATTATTAATTAGATCTAATCTAAAAATAATTTAAGCATGCATCAATAATCATATAATAATTAACCTGGCTCTGATACCAATTAAAGGTACTGGATTTTCTAGATCAGTAGCAGAAGACTCAAAATTAATCTAATTAATTCTAAATATCAAATAATCTCTAGATCTAAGATCATATTATATGATTACTGCATGGCATTTAAATCTAAAATCAAAAATAAATAAGAAGGAAAGGTTGATCACATCAACCTAGATCTACACTACATCTCATGCATGTTTGAAAAAAATAATAGATCAGATCTATTATCTGATCTAGGGTTAAGGATGATGATATTGTAAGCTATACACACATCCAGTCTCTAGGAGTCATTCACACGAGTCCATGATCATGATCAAAAATCCAGATGCTAGAAATCAGCATAGTATGCTAGTACTGCATTGATTTTTCTTCGATAGTTGATCAGATGCCTCTTTTTTTCTAGATTAGACTCTTCCAAAGAGGAGAAGGAGAAGAAGAGGTTTTAGATATGAGACACTCTTAGAAAACTCAAGGAAGAAGGAAGGAAAGAGATGAACATAGCAATCCTAGAAGAAGACCCTCTTCTTCTTCTCTTTGCTCTCACCTAGACACTTAGTTTTATGTCTATTGAATCTCAACATCCAGAGGTTCTCTCTTTCTAATTTTTACACACCTCAAAGCCCTCTAAACTATAACCCATGAAAATTTAAGTCAACATTTGTTCAAAATATATAGGAAAAGAAGAGTCCTTCTCTAGGTCAAATACTAGACAAGGAAAGGTTGAACAGCGCAAGTCAAGGGGCACCCAACTCTTGGGCACCCCCTCCATAATTTTTGGCATGTACCAGCAAGAAAAGGAGCACAAGAAAAGGGGTTTCTCATATGGCATAAGTGAGAAATTAATTGGGAGAGGGGGCAGCACCTTTTGGGAAGAGTTTGGGTTTGTTAGGATTCTATCTCATAGAATCCAATATCAAAACAAACTTCTTCTTTGACTTGGTCTTCTACCCAATTACTATATGAGAAAGAGAGGAAGAGAGGGGGCGTACGTGAAGATTAGGAAGAAAAGGATTTTCATGAAAAATACTAAAAAAATAGGCATGGGGGGCATTGTGACTAAGGTGGCGCAAGGAGAAATCCTAGTCTTATTAGGATTCTATCTATGACTTGGTCAAAATGGTTTCTTAAACCAAATTAAACCAAAACCAACTCAACCAAATTAAATTAGGTTCTAACCCAATTAATGGTTTAATTAAATTTGATTTAATTTTGATTTAATTTTTTAATTAAATTAAAAAATTGGGTTGACCTAAGTCCTAGTTAGACTAGGACTAGTTTTTTCTTACACTTGACTTATCCAATAAGTCAATTGGACTCGATCCATTCAGGCCCAAACCAAATCTAATTATATCATATTTAATTAGACTTAATTTCTACCCTTTGGCTTAATCAAATTAAGTCAATTAGCAATCGAATTGCTAATCAATCCTCCTATAATACTTGCACTAGGTTAAACATCAATCGTATTGATCATTTAACCCTAGAACAATTCTTAATTATTTAACCCTAGAACGATTCTCAATCATTGATCAAGCATCTGATCAGATCATGAGCTCTAATGTGTGTGACCTTATAGATCCAAACCTAAGTCGGTAGCATAGAAATAAATTTTTGTATCAATCAAAGTGCCTATCTAGCAATGATACCCAACGGATAGGTCGAATGTGTAGAACACCATCCTTAGAACCCTTATAGATATAGTTTCGATATAATTCATTTCCTTGATCAAAATGCTCGTAGGACACCTCAGAGTTCAACTATCAACTTTGATCAGATTGTCCATATTGTATTTCGAAACATCAAATCCATCTGATGGTTTACCCTGGCCAAGGTTTTTCTATATTGAAATACTGTGATACATTCTTCTTCAACTTTTGGAGTGGTCAATTCCATCTTGATCATACACTAATTTTGCAAGTACTTGACTGTGCCTAGAAGCCTTCTATTACTGAATTAGAAATTCAGTTAGTTCGGTACCAAAGCACAGTGAGTTGCTTGCAAGTCATCGAGGTGATCTTAGGTCTAAGGGATACTTATACCTATATCCCATCAGACACATCCTTGACAGCAGAATGCTTTGGAGTTGGTCACGTTCAATGACGATGTATCCATACATCTCATCTATATGCCATACCAGTATCTCCACACTTCTTGGTTAAGAGGATAACCAACCTATATGGCATACAGTGACCTATGCTCAATAGATGCTGTTGTCTTATTTAACAGCCTATCATTTGATCGTGAACTGATTTAAGGACTAATCAATAAATCCTCTCTTTATCGAAACTAAATAGTCCTAAGAACTTTATCACAAAAATGGAGTTCATTAGAAGATGAAGACTTGTGATGAAAAATATGCCAAAGTATTTTATTTATCAATGATCAATTACATATATAAAGTAGCTCAACCATTAACAGGCTAACAATTGGCTTTTAGGACACAATTCCCAGTAGTGCAACCCCAACAAGTATTGTCTCTACTATCATGACCATGGTCACAATACTGAAGAGTGCATCCAGCTTTAGGATGAGATTGAAGCATTGTTTAGGAAAGATCGACTGGATCAGTTCATCAGGCACTGATCGAAAAGGAGAAAAAATCGTCTGAGAGTCCAGCCATAACCTGAACCATCTCGATGAGATAAGTCTTAAGGAGATCAGCCCCCTCTTGGAGTCATCAACATAATCACCAAAGGACATCAGTTATGGGAGGCTAGCAGATTAACAGAGTTGGCGAAGAGGCAACAGACTAAAGAACCTATCACCTTCGCTAAAGAAAATGCCCAAAAAATTTAGCTTCCGCATAATGATGTGGTTGTAGTTACTTTAAATATTATTTATTATGATATATGCCATATTTTAATTGATAATGGAAGCTCTACTAATATTTTATTTTATGATGCTTTTTTCAAAATATCCATATCTGATGATAGGATGGGTTCGATGAATTTTTCGTTGGTAGGATTCACAGGTGATGTAGTGCTAGTAGAAGGAATAATAATACTACCTGTGGTAGCAGGCCGATATCCAATGTAATCTATGGCACAAGTCAACTTTTTGGTAATCAAAGCCCCTTCTGCCTATAATGCGATCCTTGGCCGACCTGATTTGAATGCACTTTGGGCTATAGTGTCTACTTACTATCTGAAAATGAAGTTCCCAACTAGGCATGGAGTCGGAGAGGTTAGAGAAGATCAAGCACTAGCTCGGCACTGCTACAGTATTGCCTTGCAGGAAGAAAGACAAGCATACCTTTGTCCGATGAATGAGCTGGATGCTCGCAATGATCTATCTAAAGAAAGAGGAGAACCCATCGATGATCTTGAGGAGATCCCTCTGAATGATGCGAATAAAGAACATATTGTGAAGATCTGCTCAAACCTAAAAGAAAAGGTTAGAAAGCAGCTTTTCACATTCTTGCAAAGGAATGTTGATGTCTTTGCTTGGGCGCCTGCAGACATGCTCGGGATTGATGTGGAAGTTGTAGAGCACTGCCTGAGCATGGATCCTAAGTGATGACCAGTAAAACAAAAAAAGTATAGTTTTGCACCAAAAAGATAGAAGATGATAATGGATGAAGTCGACAAGCTTCTTCAGATGGGATTTATTCGAGAAGTGCTTTACCCAGACTGGATCGCGAATATTGTCCCAGTTAAAATGGCAAATGATAAGTGGAAGATGTGCATAGACTTCATAGATTTAAATACGAACTGTCTAAAAGATAGTTATCCTCTACCCAGGATCGACCAACTAGTGGACGCAATTTTGGGCCATGAGCTTCTCACTTTCATGGATGCCTTCTCTGGTTATAATCAAATTCGGATGGCACCAGAGGATGAGAAGAAAACTACTTTTATTACTAACCATGGTCTTTATTATTACAGGGTCATGCCGTTTGGACTTAAAAATACATGTGCAACATACTGGCACCCAGTGAATAAAATTTTTAAGAAGCAGATCGACCGTAATATGGAGGTTTATGTAGATGATATGCTAGTTAAAAGTCCATCTTTGCTAAATCTCATCACCAACCTTGAGTAGACCTTCAATATCCTTTGAAAGTACAAGATGAAGCTAAACCTTATGAAATGCACTTTCAAAGTAACCTTGGGGAAGTTCTTGAATTTCATGGTGTCAAGCCGTAGTATCGAGGCCAATCCAGAGAAAATCAGAGCCATCCAGAAAATGACTTCCCCAAAAATAATAAAAAAAGTTCAACACCTCATAGGCACGATGGTGGCTCTAAATCACTTCATGTTAAGGTTGGTGGAGCGCTGCATGCCCTTCTTCTAAGTACTCAAGTAGCCCAAGAACTTCAGGTAGACTCCTGACCGTTAGAGAGCCCTTAAAGAATTGAAGAGTAATCTTAGCTCATCCCACTACTTGCCAAACCTGAATCTAGAGAAGAATTATTCCCATACCTCGCTGTATCTTCTATAGCTGTCGAAGCTGTATTGGTTAGAAAGGAAGCAAAAATTCAAAAATCTATCTACTATATAAGCAGAGTCTTGAGGGATGTGGAAACAAGATATACCAAATTAGAAAAACTAATCTATGCCTTATTGATTATAGCTAGGAAACTCTGACCTTACTTCTAGGGGCACATTATTACTCTCATCACCAATCAATCGATCAAGTCAGTTTTTCATCGATCCAACACCTCTGGTAGAGTCGCAAAGTGGGCGATTGAGCTAACCAAATTTGACATCCATTTTCAATCTCAGCCATCCATCAAAGCTCAAATATTGACCAATTTCATAGTAGAATGCACCATCCCGGAGGAGACTGAACTAGAGCATCAAGAAGCTTTTATCCCCAACTCCCTAAAAAAGAAGTCCGATCTTCCTAAAAACTTCTAGGTACCGTATGTGGATAGTTCATCCAATAATTCTAGGGTAGGAGCGGGTATGATTCTCATCAATCCAGAAATAGTTGTGGTGGAGTATGCGTTATGCTTTGACTTCCTCGCCGCTAACAATGGAGCAAAGTATGAGGCTCTACTCGTGGGACTGAGGATACCCAAGGAGCTGGGAGTGCAACATTTGAGGGTCTATAGTGACTCTTAACTGGTGGTGGAGCAGGTTAATAACCTCTTTGAAGCCCGGGAGGAAAGTATGAAAATATACTTGAAATAAGTGAAGAGCTTGAGTTCGGCCTTTGATAATTTTGACATTCAGTAGATCCCTAGGATGGAGAACACTAGAGCTAATATCCTCTCTAAGCTGGCCATCTTAGCCCCAAACGAACTACTAAAAGAAGTCCTTTTTGAGATCCTGCAATGCCCAAGTTTGGAAGAGCCACAGGTAATAATGCAAATCAATCATGAGTCTAGCTGGATCGACCTGTTGATAGCATATCTTAGGAAAGACATTCTTCCCAGAGATCATAAAGAAGCTTGAAAGTTAAGAAATCAAGCTTCCCGCTATATTTTGTATGAAAGCAAGTTGTATAAGAGGTCGTACTTATTACTACTCCTTAAGTGTCTCCGACCTTCAAAGGTCAGCTATGCCTTGAGGGAGGTGCATGAAGAAATTTATGAAAATCATCTGGGAGCAAGATTCTTATCATATAAGTTACTCTATCAGGGATACTATTGGCCGACAATGCATCAAGATGTGGTAGATTATGTGAGAAGGTGTGATAGGTGTCAAAGAAATGCAAATGTTTAGAGACAACTAGCTTCATAGCTTACACCGCTGAGCATCCCTTGGCCATTTGCATAGTAGGGGATGGATATACTCGGACCTTTTTTCATGGCATTTAGGCTATGAAAGTTCCTACTAGTAGTAGTGGATTATTTCATTAAGTGGATCGAAGCCGAACCTCTAGTAAAAATCACTAAAGTTAAAGTGCAAGACTTCATCTGAAAGTCGATTATTTGCAGGTTTGGTCTACCTTGAATGCTAATCACTGATAATAGTTATCAGTTCACAGGTGCGAAGTTCGTTGAATTTTGCTAAGGTCTAAATATATCTCACCATTTCATGTCAGTAGCTCATCCATAAGCGAATGGCAAGGCAGAAGTGACTAACAAAACTTTACTTCAAGGGATAAAGGCCAAGCTTGAAAGAGCAGAAGGAATTTGGGTAGATGAACTCTATCATGTGCTCTGGGCTTACCGAACTACTCAAAGATTATCCATTAGAGAAACATCCTTTGTGCTGGCCTTCGGAATGGAGGCGGTTATCCCGATCGAACTCAAACTTTTCTCAACATAAGTGGAGGCCTTTGATGAATAGAGCAACTCGCAGGACCTTAGAGCTAACCTTGATCTGCTAGAGAAAAAGAGGGAGAAGGCCCAGATCCAAATGGTATCTTATCAGCAAAGGATAGCCCACTACTACAACTCAAGGGTTAGAAACAAAACTTTCAGAATAGGAGATCTTGTACTTCGAGGAGCAGATGGCTCACAGCCTCAACATCAAAAAAAGCTCATCCTGAACTGGGAAGGTCCTTAAGAGATGGTGGAAATCGTCCGACCAGAAACATATTATTTAAAGTAACTCAGAGGATCTATACTCCCACGATTTTGAAATTCAAAAAATCTACGAATGTATTACCAGTAATCAAATCCTAATAATTTTTTTTTATTTTAATATTTTTATTTCTTGGCACAAAATCATGTGATGATAGAAAATGACCCAACTGAGCTTCACTAATAAACAAAGTAGAAGACCTCCATTTATTTAAGACTGGAGGAGGGGAGAGGCCCTTTCAATGATCTTTTTATGTTCCTATATCTTTGTTAGAGATAGGAGGAGGACCTCGCCCTATCAAAGGAAGGCCAATCCCGTCAGGAGTAGGAGGAGAACCTCATCCTGATAGGGAGATAAAGAGGGCCAACCTTGTTGGAAATAGAAGGAGAATCTCATTCTGATACGAATGAAGACCTTTGGTTATTTAAGATAGGAGAAGAGGAGAGGCCCTTTCAATGATCTTTTTGTGCTCCTATATCTTTGTTAGGGATAGAAGGAGGACCTCATCCTAACAAAGAAAGGCCAACCCCATCAAGAACAAGAGAAGAACCTCATCCTATAGGAGGACAAAAAAGGTCAATCATGTTGGAAATAGGAGAAGAACCTCATCCTAACATGGATGAAGACCTCCGATTATTTAAGATAGGAGGAGGGGAGAGGCCCTTTCAACAGTCCTTTTATGCCCTTATACTTTTGTTAGAGATAGGAGGAGGACTTCATCCTAATAAAGAAAGGCCAACCCCATCAAGAATGGGAGGAGAATCTTGTCCTGACAGGAGGACAAAGAAGGCCAACTATGTTGGAAATAGGAGGAGAACCTCATCCAAATACGGATGAAGATCTCCGATTATTTAAGACAAGAGGAGGGGAGAGGCCCTTTCAATGATCCTTTTGTGCTCTTATACCATTAGAAATAGGAAGAGGATCTCATTCTAACAAAGGAAGGCCAATCCCATCGAGAATAGAAGGAGAACCTCGTCCTGATAGGAAAATAAAGAAGGTCAACCATGTTGGAAACAAGAGAAGAATCTCGTCCTGACATGGATGAAGATCTTCGATTATTTAAGATAAGAGGAGGGGAGAGGCCCTTTCAACGGTCCTTTTGTATCCCTATATCTTTGTTAGGGATAGGAGGAGAATCTTGTCCTGATAAAAGAAGACCAATCCTATCAAGAATAGGAGGAGAACCTTATCCTGACAGGAAGACAAAAAAGATCAACCATGTCAGAAATAGAAGGAGAACCTCATCCTAACATAGATGAATACGTTTGATTATTTAAGATAAGAGGAGGAAAGAGATCCTTTCAATGGCTCTTTTGTGCTCCTATACCTTTGTTAGGGATAGGAGGAAGATCTCGTCCTAACGAAGGAAAGTCAATCGCATCAGAAATAGGAGGAGAACTTCATCCTGATAGAGGAATAAAGAAAGCCAACCATATCAAAAATAGGAAGATTTCATCCTGACATATGAGAGGACCCCTGATTATGCAAGATAGGAGAAAACGAAGGAAACGAAGAGGTTAACAAACATTGAACCCAAGCAAAACAAAAGGATGATTGAAGAAAGTATAGCTTCATTAAAAATGAAGTTGATTACAAAACAAGAGTCTATAAGACCAGTTACAAAAAAAGAAAGAAAGAGAGAACCAAAGTTCTAAGAAGCATCAGATTTTTCAAACTTCGAACTACTAGCCATCACCAAGGATTCTTTTAGGCTAACGATCTCCTCCTCGAGCTCTTTTCTTCTTATCAAGTTATCGTAGAACATCTTGTTAGTCCTTCAGTAGTTTTCTTCTGACTCCCATAGTCTCTTTCTTAGAACTTCTGATTCAGCTTCAACATTCTTGATGGCCTACTGTTTGAAAATCAACTAAAGCTTCAGTTGCTGAACTTTGATCTTCTCCATCCCAATCGATTTTGAGAGTTCACCTGTGATCCTCTTCAAAGAGGCGATCTCCTCAGACTTTCTACTAGTGTCAGATTGATAACTATCGACAAGCTGCTGTTGAAGTCGGGCCACCTTGCTATTAGCAGCATGGAGCTTCTGCTCTAGTGAAGATATCCTCCCACACCAGCCCAATCGATAGGTCACATAGGCAAGCTCAACATCGTGCAATTACTTTTGGAGGGCAAAGAACCTTTGCAATCAATCTCACTCATACCATGTCTTGTCGAAATACCATGGTGAACTCCCCTCCAATAGATAAATTTTCTTTTTCACCATCTTGAGTTCAACATTGAGAGAGTCAACCTTCACAGTTAATGCCCAGGACTTGTCACTGACACTTTTTTTAAGTTTGGCCAACTCTTTCTCGAAGTTATCTTTCTTAATGTTGAAGCTCATGAAATCCTTCATGTGCAACATGCGAAGGCGAGGGACTTAAATTATTTCTTTCGAAGCATTTTTTCTGGATCTTTGGAGCTCATCTTCCACCTTCTTCAACTTCTTCTTTAGGTGATGGATTTTTCTCTTTAAACCTTTGACTATAGATCTCAGAGAGATACCTTCAGATAGTAGCTCAGCATCGATAGGAGATGATTGATCTTGACTTTGGTCACTAAAAGAATTCTGAGTAACATTCATCATAACTTAAGTATAAGGAAAAGGAATCTCGTTTTCATTTCTCAAAATATTCGAATATACATCAAGAAAAAAAAAGTACAACTATTCAAAATTCTAAACCTTGATTGGAGTAGTGGTAGATGAGGTCGGAGCGTTCTCTACCGCCTCTGGCTTCGGTATAGGTTTGGGTGCCTCAATGGTAGGTTCGGAGGGCTCGAGGATGGCCTCGACGGGAGAAGGGTTGACCAAAGTAGTAGACAGCCCTGCCTCTTCATCAGGGACCTTTTCGTATAAAAAATTAAGATTGAGTTCAGGGAGCTTGGCAGCCACTCGATCCTCGCAAAGTTCAAATCTCTTCTGAAAGGCCTCCTAGCCAAATGCAACGTTCAGATCCCTCATTTTGAAGGAGACCTTGAACTCCTCCACTATCTAAATGTTTGCATTTGAGATCTGCTTTGAAGCTTCATCCGTCAGCTCGCCAACCTTAACCTCGGCCTTCTTCCTCCTTTTTCCTCCAAGGCTAAAGCAGCCTTTAGCCCCGCCGAGGTGAGTTCTTCTTTTCTCAGCACCTCCCGGAGACCTTCAACCTCGATCGCCTTCTTCTTTAAAAGATGGTTGACCTCGATGGTCTTCTCCTGGAGGTGGTCAACTTCAGCCTGAAGGTCCTCCTGAGCCTTCAGCACCTCCAACCTCAAATGATTCACTATTTTGATATGTGCGAGTATTTGATGACCTGACTGTAGTAAATGGACTATATTATGCAAAAAAAAAATCAACAAGGTGATTACCTTAAGGAAGGTCCCAAGAGAATCCTAGATGAGCTGCATGTGGTCGAGGTCGGCCATCTAGTCTACCACCTTGGGCATGGTAAACTTGTCGATTAGATCTCGGATAAGCTCCAAATTATTGAAGGGATCTTCTCTAGAATTGTCGCCATTATCACTGGACCCACCAGGGCATGTCTTGCGATGCACCTTCATGATGACCTTTTCCTCCTTTTTTCTCCCCTTCTTCCCTTCCAGAAGGAGGTTGCGGGGTTGGGTCTTCTACTGGAGGACTCATGGATGATGGAGGCATGAAGCCCTTGACAATAGTGCCAACCTTGGGGGCAGGGGTGGCCTCGATAGTGGGGACAACCTTGGTGGCGACGGTGGCATCAATAGGTATTACAGAACTGGGGGTGTTCACCCTTGCTTTCTATTAGATATGTGTGCCCTAGAAGTTAGAATTGACTGACACTTATAATACACTTCTAGGGAAAAAATTATAATTTTGACTATAAATAATAAAATAGATTATTTTCTATCATAAATATGTATTTAGTGTCTGTGATATATCCCTTGAGTTAATGATAATTCATATTTTCAAGAGTTGAAAATTTAAGACATGAATTTTCGTTATTAACTCATAAAATGCTTTCAACCGTAGGATCATCATGAGGATGGTGATTGATCCGGAAGGTTGGTGTACAATCACTTTTTTATAGTAGATGAGTCTTGAGTCTACGGTGTAGAGACACCAAAATGAGAGTACAAAATACTCGTTAGAGAATGAGGGCACTGAGCGTGACCATCTCGAGTAGTCATAAGAAAGTCTACCTTTTTGTTGATGACTGGCTCGAAGCTGTAATGGTGTGTCTAGTTCTTTGACCTGAGGTGCATCGATATCTTAAGGGTATTATAGTTTAACTACACCATGACTCAGTCTCCTAGCCATTCAAAATCCTGAGGTGTATGTTGGCTATAGCATGTTCATTGTAGAAATTAGATTGCACCAAGAGAAAATCTATCTACCTCGGTAGATATGGAGCAGCCCTATGATGATCATGAGAATCAAGTCCATAAGCCCATGGCTATGGCATAGTGAAATAATAGAAAGAGTTTCTATTAAGATTTTCATATCGGACTTGAATCAAATGATTAAATCATATGATAGAAATTAGGATTTGACGAGTTCATCTTAACCCTAATCTGATCGGGGCTCAAGACAGAAGAATTTAATCACACAGGTAGCTGCACCAAGAGGTTCATTTTCAGTTTTGATGGGTTGCCATCATATACTGCTAGGTGTCACTGGTGGATTTTGGAAGCAACTAGAATGATTTGGATGATCAATCATTCTAGTTGTCTGAATCAGAAAAGTTCTAATCTATCGAAAGGTGTTTCGATGATGTCAATGATAGAGATCATGACATATCCCATTACCATACAGAACTGATCCTAACTGGGTTACACAAATAAGAATTTGGATCTGGATATCATCAATTGGACTAACCTAGTTTAATTGATTTGAATTAGATTCAATTAGGTTCAAGGAAATCATGCTAGCACATAATTAAGCCTAATGTTCTCCTTCTACAATCACTAAAAGTTATCTTGACTGAGCCAAATGAGTTTGTGCTCACTCAGGTATCTTTACTTGGTCTGATTAGAGCTTGTTCAGGTTAGAAAAGGATTGTCTTAATTTATGAGTTAAATTTGAGACAACATCTACCATTTTTCATCACATGCTAATTCTTGTCTTTTGACTTTGGTCAAACGTTGACCTTTGACACTTTGACATCTGCCCATGTGTCATGCACCCATAGAAGATTTATGTTAGACCAGTTAATCTACTAAAAGGTAGGTGGACCAAGGGTATCTACTTAGGTGGCACCAAGGAATAGACTTTTAGGTGCCATCGAAGGATGATTAAGAGGGGCTCTCATCTAATTGGATCAGGTGATGTCATTTCATCAATCAGATTTAGATCTAATTGCACGAAGCAACATGATTGGTCGGGATGATGTGGCACTGCATGGCGCAGCAGGGTCTATAAAAACCCTATCTGCGTCGAGCTTTAGAGGAGATCTCTAATAGCCCATGCCATAAGACTACCCCTCTCCCTCCTCCATACCATCTTCAAGTCTCCTCTCTCCACTCCACGCCCAAGGAGATTTGGGCTCTAGCTTGGTACGATCCAGGCAAGAGAAAGGTGACGAGAAAGGAAGAAGGCAGCACTACTGCAAGAGACGATTCCAGATCTTCAAAAGAAGTTTTGAAGATCCTCCATATCAGATCTAGATCTAATATTTAGAGAGATGATAAAGAAAGAGATGATCTCCAAATTCAGTCCGAGTGGATATCGGTAGAGGTTAGGCACTTGCGTGGCTAGATCCAGAACCTTAGGCAATCAACAGGATCATCATACGATAATCTGATTACCCAACAAAAGATACAAAATTAAATCTAATTTAATTTACTTTTATTTTATTTTATTAGATCTATAAAATTAAATCTAAAATATCTTAGTTCTAATTTAGATTTAAATTTTTTTTTTTTAAAATATCTCTCTTGATCCAATCAGATTTGAATGAACCTGACTCAGAAAATCTAGATTTTTTCTTGAATGGATATCAGAGCCAGATTCCTATAAATAATTTAGATCTAATTTTAATTTATTTTTGATCTAATAATTATATAATTTTAGATGTCACATGAGATATGATTAGGTCTAAAATTAAAAAAATTAAAATTACTAATTTAGATCTAAGTTTTATAAGATGCATGACTAGTTGTAAAATATAATTATTCTATACATAGTCTTGCATGATCATAATTTAATTTGATTAAATTATAATTTTAGATTAATTTATTTACTATTTTTTAATATTATAGATATTATAATAAGATCTAAAAAATAGTAAATAAAATTATTTTTTTTTGGTTCATATGAGATATGATGAATGAATGTTTAGACTAGTTGTAGAATAGTTCTACATAATTATCTAGAATAAAATTTATTTTGATGTGAATAATTTAAATTTAATTTTTTAGATAATTATGAGATAATTCAGATCTAAAAATATGCATGATATGGTACATGAGATGTATACAAAATATGTTTAAAATTAGATCAATTTTTATATATGAGATATATGATGTAGGTTTAACTAGTTTTGTAGTCTTATATTTCTGGTTAAGACGTTCCCTTGGCCATCCGATCATAAGAATAAAGCAGGATTTAAATATTCTCTCCTTTCATTCAATGGGGTGTTCTTATAATGTGTAGGAATGCTGCGCATTCGTCCTTAATCAGAAATCAAGAACTTATTTTCTGCAAAATTCTAGATCCTAAAATCCTAAAATTTTATTTACATGTTTTGTTTGTGAACCCTAAACTTAATTAAGAATTAAGATTATGAAATATGTTAGGACTAAAATTAAGAATTTTAGATCTAAGACATATTCATAAAATTGGGTTCGAACTTGGGTAGCTCAATTAGGTCTAAGCAGTTGATCAAACCGAATCAAGAGTTGGTTAGAGGAGATCAACAATGCTTAAATTGACCAGCCTAATAGGATTAAGTCTGGGTCAAAATCGAGTCACGTGTGTGATCGCTCAAGCTAAGACCTAATTAGGCTCAGTGGTTAGAGTCTAGATTGTAGGCTAATCCGATTAGTTCTGGCTCAGCAATTTGGTGTCTAAGGTAAGTTTGGTAGATACGATCGACTGGTTTTTAATTAGGAGCTACTCGACTCGAATGCATTCTTGTTGAGTTAATGGCATATCCCTTCCATAGTCTCACTTACCTAGCGTTATTTGTTGGCTCAGTCCTTATCTGAGATAGCCAATAATCTGAGCTAATCCATGCCACTAGGTTAGTTATAATGGTTATGACTATGTGAAATCTAGTTTAATGAGACCTAAATCAAATCTCCCTAAAAAAAAATTAAGTCTAAGATCTTCCACCATTATAGATGTGCGGGCCCTTTTCAGGATTGATTGTTCTTGGCTAGTTACAGTGGTTCAGTTGCACCGAAAAGATGCAACCATGTCTATTAGGCATTGGATGCTATGGGCTGGAGGATGGATCGGGCTCAATATTTTAGATATGGTGAGAGACTCAATTAGGAATCCAACCTATGCAAATGGTGGGTCTCATTTAACTAAGGAGTGGATCAATATTCTAGGCACGATGAGATTCCTAAATTAGAGATCAAGTTCGGATGCATCATGATTGGAGAATCATTGAACAAGAGTTGTTCACTCATGGCAAACCCATCACCAATAACTGTTAGGTGAGGTGATGAGTCAGTTGGTGGGACCGCACCGTCCACTAGAAATCATTAATCATGAAGATTTTTGCATCTCTACAAAGGGAGTGTAGGGATTCAAAAAGATAATGAAAGCTAATTTATTTAAAAATAAAACTTCTAAATAAATTGGTCAAGTCTTAATTATAATATCTAACGAGAAACTTTGACTCTCTATAGAAAAATATTTGCATCCAATCCACTAGCACGAATCTTGGACACACATAGACTAACCGAATTCAATTACAAGGATTGACTCTGAAACTTTAAAATCATTTTGAATTCTAAGAAGTTAACTCATGTATTGGATCAGGATCCTCCCACCTTACCTGCTCATCCATCCATCATCAACATCATCGAAACTCCTTTCGATGGATCAGAACTCTTCTGATTCAGACAACTAGAATGATCGATCATCTAAATCATTCTAATTGCTCCCAAAATCCATCAGTGACATCTAGTAGTATATGGTGGAAACCCATCAAAATTAAAGATGAATCTCTCAGTGCAGTTACTTGTGTGATTAAGTTCTTCTATCTTGAGCCCCGATCAGATTAGGGTTAAGGTGAACTCGTCAAACCCTAATTTCTATCATATGATTTAATCTTTTGATTCAAGTCCGATGTGAAAACCTTAATAGAAACTCTTTCTATTATTTCACTCTCCACCATGGCCATGGGCTTATGGACTTGATTCTCATGATCATCATAGGGCTGCTCCTCATCCACCGAGGTAGATAGATTTCCTCTTGGTGTAATCCAATTCCTATAATGAACATGTTACAGCCAACATATACCTCAGAATTTCGAATGGCTAGGAGACCGAGTCATGGTATAGTCAAACTATAACACCCTTAAGGTGAACTATCGATGCAGCTCAGGTCAAAGAACCAAACACACCACTACAGCTTTGAGTCAGACATCGACGAGAAGGTAGATTTTTTGATGACTGCTTGAGGTGGTCACGCTCAGTGCCCTCATTCTCTAACGAGTATCTATACTCTCACTCCGATGTCTCTACATCGTAGACTCAAGATTCATCTATTATAAAAATGTGATTGTACACTAACCTTCCAGATCAATCACCATCCTTATGACGATCCTACGATCAGGAGCATTTTATGAGTTAATAAATGAAAATTATTGTCTTAAATTTTCAACTCTTAAAAATATGAATTATCATTACCATTAACTCAAGGGATGTATCACAGATACTAAATACACATTTATAATAGAAAATAACCCATTTTATTATTTATAGTCAAAATAATAATTTTGCCCCTAGAAGTGTATTACAAGTGTCAGCCAATTCTGGCTTCTGGGGCACACATATCTAACAGTTCGACTTCCGTAGGCATCCAACTGAGGAAGAATTCTGGAAGGAGTTTGACTCCTGAAGAAATTCGACCGAAGGAGAAGTCTGAAAGGAGTTTGGCTCCTGAAGGAGTTCGACCGAAGGAGATGTCCGAAAGAAGTTTGGCTCCCATAGGAGTCCAACTGCAGGTGTAATCTAGAAGGAGTTCGGCTCCTGTAGAAGTTCGACTGAAGGAGGAATCCAAAGAGAGTTCGACTCCCATAGAAGTTCGACTGAAGAAGAAATCTGGAGAAAGTTTGGCTCCCGTAGAAGCCCGACTGAGGGAGAATTCTGGAAGAAGTTTGGCTCCTATTGAAGGAGAAGTCTGGAAGGAGTTTGGCTCCCATAGAAGTTTGACTAAAGGAGGAGTTTGGCTATTGAATAAATTCAGCCGCTAGAGGAGTTCGACTACTGAATGAGTTCGGCTGTTGGAGGAGTTCGACTATTGAATAAGTTCGGTCGCTAGAGGAGTTCGACAACTGAATGAGTTTGGCTGTTGGAGGAGTTCGGCTACTGAATGAGTTCGGCCACTGAAGGAGATCGAGTGGGGCTCAACCGCTGGAGGAAGAATTTTTGATTGAATCTCTTCCGCGATTACCGGTTGTGTTAGGCTAAGCATTAGACTAGACTTCGACGGGAGCAGGATTTATCCCCAACAATAGCACCCCCACTCTCAAGTTCAAAATTCAAAGGAAAGGAGTACAAAAAAGGTGACTATCGAAGTTCTTTTTTGGACTCTACATCCATTGGAATTGAAGCTTGGGGGAGACCTTGTCTCCAATCGAGGCTGACGTTGAAGTTGAGGCTCGAGGGAGATCTTACCTCCAACCGAGGTCCAAGGAGATCTTGTCCCCTATTGACATTGCGGTTGAAGCTCATTGGAGATCTTGTCTCCAGCCGAGGTTGAAGTTGAAGTTAAAGCTTGGGGAAGATCTTGTCTCCAGCTAAGGTTGAAGTTGAAGTTGAAGCTCAGGGAAGATCTCATCTCCAGTCGAGGTCCAGGGAGATCTTATCTCCTATTGACGTAGATATTGAAGGAGCTCGGTGGAGATCTTGTCTCCAACCGAGGTTGAGGAAGATCTTATCTCCTCTTCTCACCTCGTCTAAAATGAACAAGGCCTTCGACTTTGCTCATGTTAGGACGAGGTTCTTCTCTTATTTCTAACGGACTGTAGAGGCACATATAGGCCATTGTCAGGGCCTATCCCTCCATTCCATCTAAAATGAATGAGGCCTTCGACTTTGCTCGTGTTAGGACGAGGTTCTCCTCCCATTCCTAATAGGCTGTGGGGGCACATAAGGGCCATTGTCAGGGTCTCTTCCCCCATCTTGTTTAAAATGAATGTGGCCTTCAATTTTGCTCGTGTTAGGAAGACGTTCTCCTTCTGTTTCTAACAGGCTGTGGGTGCACATAAGGGCCATTATTAGTGTTAGATATATGTGCCCTAGAAGCCAGAATTGGCTGACACTTGTAATACACTTCTAAGGGTAAAATTATAATTTTGACTAAAATCAATAAAATGGGGTATTTTCTATCACATATGTGTATTTAGTATCTGTGATACATCCTTTGAGTTAATGGTAATGATAATTCATATTTTCAAGAGTTGAAAATTTAAGACATGAATAATCATTATTAACTCATAAAATGCTCCCTACCATAGGATCATCACGAGGATGGTGATTGATTAGAAGGTTGGTGTACAATCACTTCTCTTCAGTAGATGAGTCTTGAGTCTACGGTGTGGAGATACCAGAGCGAGAGTATAGGAACTCGTTAGAGAACGAGGGCACTGAGCGTGACCACCTCGAGTAGTCATTAGGAAGTCTACCTTCTCATCAATGACTGACTCGATGCTGCAGTGGTGTGTCTGGTTCTTTGACTTGAGCTACATCGGTAGTTCACCTTGAGATGTTATAGTTTGACGACACCATAACTCGGTCTCCTAGCCATACGAAATCCTGAGGTGTATGTTGGCTATAGCATGTTCATTGTAGGAACTGGATAGCATCAAGATGGAATCTATCTACCTGAGTGGTAGAGGAGTTGCCCTATGATGATGATGAGAATCAAGTCCAAAAGTCCATGGCCATGGCAGAGTGAAATAATAGAAAGAGTTTCTATTTAGATTTTCACATCTGACTTGAATCGAATGATTACATCATATGACAGAGACTAGGATTTGACGAGTTCACCTAAAACCCTAATCTGATCGAGGCTCAAGATAGAAGAACTTAATCACACAGGTAGCTGCACCAAGAGGTTTGAATTCAGCTCTGATGGATTGCCACCATATACTGCTAGATATCACTGGTGGATTTTGGGAGCAATTAGAACGATTTAAATGATCGATCATTCTAGTTGTTCGAATCAGAAGAGTTTTGATCCATCGAAAGGAGTTTCGATGATGTCGATGATAGAAATCATGACATATCCCATTATCATACAGAACTGAACCTAACTGGATCACACAAACAAAAGGTTTGAATCTGGTGATCATCAATTGAACTGGATCAGTTCAATTGATCTGAATGAGATTCAATTAGGTTCAAGAAAATCGTGCTAGCACTCAATTGAACTTCTTTTACTATCATATACAGTTGTCCTGACTATGCCAAAGGAGTTTGTGCTTGATCAGAGGCCTTCACTTGGTCTAACTAGAGCCTGTCCAGGTCAGAAAAAGTATTGTCTTATTTTGTAAGATAATACCTGCTATTTTTGGTCACCTGCCATTTCTCGTTCTTTGACTTTGGTCAAAGGTTGACCTTTGACTGGTCAAATATTGACCATTGATACTTTGACTTCTATCCACGTGTCACGCACCTATTGGAGAGCTGGTGGGGGCTTGTCCCCTGCCAGAACCTGGCAAGGAGGAGGGTGCATGCCACCCTTGGCGTGTGCCCAAGCTGGAGGCACCCAGGAGTCCCTGTTGGACAGGGACTCCATCTCTTTTTTAGATTCTGATTAGACTTCTCCTAAGAACCAAGTTTGACTGGTCTTAGGCACCATCTAAGGAGGAATCCAAGGAACTCTATTTCCACCAATCAGATTTAGATCTGATTTCACAAAGGGTTGTGATTGGTTGGGAAGAAGAGGAGTTGGATCACGCATAGTCTATAAATAAGACCCTGCGCCCAACTCAAAAGCATTAGAAAATTTCCATGCCCCAAGGCTCTCTCCTCCTCCTCCATGCCAAGTCCATCTTCTCCCTCTCCTCTCCATGTCCAAAGTGATTTGGGATCCAAGTTGGTGCAATCCAGATGAGAGAAAGACGACAGAAAGCTAGAAGGCTGCGCTGCTGCAAAGGACAACTGCTGATCTTCGAAAGGTATTTTGAAGATCCTCCAAATCAGATCTAGATCTAATTTTTAGAGACGTGATAGAGAAGAAGAGGATCTCTAGATCTAGTCCAAGTGGATACTGGTAGAGGCCAGACACTTGCGTGGCTAGATCCAGAACCTTCCGCTGCTTACAGGATCATCAACAGATAATAGGATTACCCAACGTTAAGATAAATTAAATTTAATTTAATTTATCTAAATTTATTTTAATTATTAAAATAATAAAGATTAGATCTAAAATATTCTAGATCTAATCTAGATCAAAGAAAAAAAATTTTGAAATATATCTCTTGATCCGATCAGATCTGAACGAACCAGGTCTGGAAAATCAAGATTTTCCTTCAACTGGTATCAAAGCTAAGGTTCTAAAGTATTTAGATCTGATTTTAAATTTATTTTAATTAAAAAATAAAGTGATTTTAGATGTCACATGAGATGTGATCAGATCTAAAATCAAAAAAATTAAATTAAATAATTTGGATCTAAGATTAAAAAATATGCATGACTAGTTCTAAAATAGAATAGTTCTATAGAATAGTCTTGCATGTTTATAATTTAATTTGATTAAATCATATTTTAGATATATTTATTTATTATTTTTTGATATTATAATTATTATAATAATATCTAAGAAATAGTAAATAAAAATTATTTAATTTTAAACATCATATGAGATATGATTGATGCATGTCTAAACATAATTGTCTAGATTAGAGTTTATTTTGAAAGATTAATTTAAATCTAATTTTCTATATTATTATGAGATAATTTAGATCTGAAAATATGCATGATTTGATACATGAGATGTATGCAAAATATGTCATGATTAGATCTAATTCGTATATGAGATATATGATATAGATCTAAAATTGTTTTGTAGTATTACATATTTCTGATTACGGCATTCCTCTGGGCCGTCCGGTCATAAGAACGAAGAAGAATTTAAAGGCCCTCTCCTCCCATCCGATGGGCATTCTTATGACATGTAGGGGTGCTGCACGTTCGTCCTTAATCAAAAATCCAAAACTTACTTTCTGCAAAATCCTAGATCCTGAAACCCTAGGATTTATTGTGCATATTTTATTTATGAACCCTACTTAATTAAGAATTAAGATTATGAAATATTAGTTTGGCTCCCATAGGAGTCCAACTGCAGGTGTAATCTAGAAGGAGTTCGGCTCCTGTAGAAGTCCGACTGAAGGAGGAATCCAAAGAGAGTTCGGCTCCCATAGAAGTTCGACTGAAGAAGAAATCTGGAGAAAGTTTGGCTCCCGTAGAAGCCCGACTGAGGGAGAATTCTGGAAGAAGTTTGGCTCCTATTGAAGGAGAAGTCTGGAAGGAGTTTGGCTCCCATAGGAGTTTGACTAAAGGAGGAGTTTGGCTATTGAATAAATTCAGCCGCTAGAGGAGTTCGACTACTGAATGAGTTCGGTCGTTGGAGGAGATCGGGTTGGGCTTGACCGCTGGAGGAAGAATTTTCGATTGAAGCTCTTTCATGAATACCGGTGTGTTAGGCTAAGCATCAGGTTGGACTTCGATGGAAGCGAAATTTATCTCCAATAATTAATACCATCGAAATATCTTTCAATGGACTAGAACTCTTTTGATTCACCTAATTAGAATTATCGATCATCAAGATAATTCTAATTGATCCCAAAATTCACTAGTGACACGTAGCAGTATATGGTGGCAACCCATCAGAACTGAAAAGTGAACCTCTCGGTGCAGCTACTTGTATGATTGGGTTCTTCTATCATGAGCCCCAATTGGAGTAGGATTAAGGTGAACTCGTCAAACCCAACACCCATTATATGAATGAATCTTTTGATTCAAGTCCAATGTGAAACTCTAATAGAAACTTCTTTCTATTATTTTACACTACCATGGCCATGGGTTTTAGGACTCGATCTCATGATCATCATAGGGCCACTCCTCTACCGAGGTTGATAGATCCCATCTTGATGCAATCCAATTTCTATAATGAATATGCTATAGCCAACATACACCTCAGAGTTTCGAATGGCTAGGAGATCGAGTTATAGTGTAGTCAAACTATAAAACCCTCAAGGTGAGTTGTCGATGTACCTCTGGTCAAGAAACCAAACACACGATTGCATCATCGAGCTAGTCTTCGATGAGAAGGTAGACTCCCTTATGACTGCTCGAGGTGGTCATGCTCAGTGCCCTTGTTCTCAATAAGTACCTATGCTTTTGCTCTAGTGTCTCCACACCACAGACTCAAGACTCATCTATCTTAAGAAAGTGATTGTACATCAATCTTCCAAATCGATCACTATCCTCAGGATGATCCTACGATCGAGAGCAGTTTATGAGTTAATTATGATAACACATGCCTTAAATTCTCAACTCTTGAGAATATGTATTATGATACTTATTAACTCAATGGATATATCACAGATACTTTAATACATAATGTGATAGAGTAAATAACCCTTTAATTAATTTTAAATCAAAATTATGAAAATGTTCCTAGAAAGTATTTATCAAGTGTCGATCAATTTGGCTTCTAGGGCACACATCTAATAATGATTAATATATAATTCATCCCTTTGACCAATAATGCTCAAGATGACTTTGAGTAAGCTATCAACACTCATACAAGTTATCCATATTATATTTCAAAATTTTGCAAGTCTCCTGACTTCTCATGAGGATTATCCAGACCTAGGTTTTGCTAAATTAAAATACAGCAAGATATTCACTTCCTAAAGTTAATTAGGAGTAATCAATCCCATGTTGACTCATACACCGACTCTACAAGCACTTAACTATACCCAAAAACCTTTCGTTGCTATATTAGAAAAACTGGTAGGTTGGTACCAAAGTATAGTGAGTTGTTTACAAGTCACCATGGTGATCTTTGGTCGAAGGGACACTTATACCCATTGATCTTAGCTAGCTACTCTTGATAGTAGGTGCTATATTGGTCACGTTCAATGCAGATATTCTTCTATATCCCACCTGCATGTCATACCAGTGTCTCCACACCATTTAGTTATGAGGATGCATATGACATATAGCAATCTACACTCGATAAGTAATCATCCTTATTAATAACTTATCATTTGATCATGAACAATTTAAGAATCACCCGATAAATTCTTCTTTATTAATTAAGTATGGTTCTAAGAACTTTATCATAATTTAGGAGTTCATTTAAGGAAGATAAAACTTTTATGATGAATATGCTAAATAACTTTATTATTTGATAATTCATATACTAATTTCAATCATCTACAACTTAGATGATTGGCTTTAGGACATATTTTCTAACAACTTTCACTTGAACTAAAGCCAACCAGAATAATGTCAAATACCTATCTTTTACTTGAGCTCGTAGAACTCCTTAGTTCCAAGGCTTCAGTAAATGGGTCGATCAAGTTCCTCTTTTCCTTCAATCTTCTCAAGGTCAACATTACCCTGATATAAAATCAAAGGTGATAGCAATGTAGAGTATGGTGTTCTTTCAGTTCTTTAGCCTAAGCTATGGCTCCAGTGCTATGATAGGATTGGACGATTGTTGAAGGGTGCCACTCTCAACCTGCTAATGAATCTTAGTAACTGCATAGCCTACATGGCAACATCAGATGCCACGATGTACTCTTCATCACTAATAGAATAGGCTGCAGTATTTTGCTTAGAACCTTTCCAGTAGATTGCTGCTCCAGTTAGGGTAAATTCATGATCCGACACTTTCTTGCTATCATCTTTATTTGTCTAAAAATTTAAATCAAAACATCCACAAGTTTAAGTTAGTATCTCTATATTTAAGTCACCAGATCTTAATATTTCTCAAATACTTAAGGATTGTCTATACAATCTTCTTGTGGTTCTTATCCAGATCAGATTGATATCTGCTCACTACCTCTAGTGAGTATACCATGTTTGCTCTAGTACATGGAGAAATAAAATGACAGCTAAATCTTTATTTCTTGTAATGCTGGAATGTCATTCTCGAGTAAGAGAATTTTATCCATAGACAATACAAGAAATAACACTACAAAACCTTTTGCTCACTATCAAATGCAGGGTTCCTCTTTATTCATAACAAAGATAGGCATTTAAAATGCATGTTTCAACTTCGAGATAATAGTCAAATGGGCTTTAAAGGTTCCTAACTTCCCATCTATGATACTTTGAACCTTTGAAAATTCATTCACACCCAATGAGTTTTATTCCTTCAAGTGAATTAGCTAGTGTCCACACACTATTGATTTTCATGGACTCCAATTTGGATTTTATGGCTCCAAGCTACTTCTCAAGTCAGACCTCTATATAACATCCATATAGATGATCGAATCCTTATTGTTCTCATTGAGCTCAACAGGATCACCATCCTAGATCTAGATACCGAAGTATCTGTCCAACTAATGCAGTACTCTACCAGATCTTCTTAAAGATGCCAAATTAATGGGTTTTAAGTTTGATCTAATTAAATCCAGTTCTATTGGTTTACTAGATCATGTCAGTTCTTTCTACCAGTCAAATTTTTTCAAGTTTAAGCATCAGTTCCTTCTACAAGAAACTTCCTTTCTAAAAAAGATATCTTACTACTGATGAATATCTTATATTCTTCAGCATGGTAGAATTAATAATTTCTTATAAATATATACCTATGGGACCAGTTTCCAAGTTTATCTATGTGCAAATATTCGATGTAGGCTAGACAACCCCAAATCCAAAGGTGAGAGACTCTAGGTCTATATCCTGTCCATATCCCATATGGAGTCTTTACGATAGATTTACTTGAAATAATTTTTAGAGTAAAATAATTAGTCTCAAGAGCTTAATCTTGAAATAGGCAGACTAGTAAACCCCATTGTGGATCAAACCATGTCTAGCAAAGTTTTATTTCTCCTTTCTAATATACTATGTTCAGAAAGGAGTCCACCAAAAGAGAATCCTATTCTCTTCTAGATATTTTATAGACTCACTGGATATATATTCGTCTCCTTGATCTAATCAAAGAGTTTTAATATCTTTTTGAATTTATTTTTTTTATTTTATTATGAAATTATTTGAACATTTCAAATAATTCAAGCTAGATGTACCCATACCTAGATAGTTCATTTGCATTCATAATGAAATATTGATATCCTTGACATTATCTAACTTGGGTGTTAATTACATTATACTTAACAGGCTGTGTATATATCATTTCTTTATTATCCACATATTATTGTAATATCACTCATAATGATATCATGATAATCTTCTTTTATTAATAAATGATAATCATCTTAGCCAAAAGGCCAACAAAGATCATATTCATCATAAATGATGGACAATAGTGACAGTCACTCTAAATGATAATATTTATATTGAAAATTAGCTTGATGATTCCCAAAGCTAGGATGAAACAGGATTTCCAACTCTAATGTTTAGGATTCTATCACCATTATCAAATTTTTCCACTTACCTTCAGTCCTTGCAATGAATTATTAAGACTACCGGTATCCACTACCTAGGTAGTAGAATCACTAATAGAAAAATTTCAAGGTATTATCATACAACATCCTTGATGAGCAATACTTTGCTCCTTTCTCTTGTTCAGCCTGTTGGGATCAAAAAAATCAAGACTATTCTTCTTTCTATGATTGAAGCACTATGCCTGAATCAAGTTAGTCTTAGATCTTTTGTTTTGACTGGACTTAGAAGCTCCAGCATGAATCCATTCATACTGCTGAACTAAAATCAACTTTCATTACTAATTATCGAAGGTCGGTCTCATAAGTATATCACTATCTGACAATGATCAAAGCAATTAGGATTTAGCCATAATCTGAATAGAAAAGAGAACAATGATTTATTATATATGAATTATTTTAAGCCTCGAGACTTGAACTTTAGTCTGAAGGTTTTCTCACTATTTTGTACGAATTGGTAGCCTCTACCTCTAATTCGAGGAATTACTTTAATTTTCTAGTAGGTACTAGAATTCGGAT
>QRFJ01000173.1:116729-155866 GCA_006176705.1 Cocos nucifera
CTACTGATGAATATCTTATATTCTTCAGCATGGTAGAATTAATAATTTCTTATAAATATATACCTATGGGACCAGTTTCCAAGTTTATCTATGTGCAAATATTCGATGTAGGCTAGACAACCCCAAATCCAAAGGTGAGAGACTCTAGGTCTATATCCTGTCCATATCCCATATGGAGTCTTTACGATAGATTTACTTGAAATAATTTTTAGAGTAAAATAATTAGTCTCAAGAGCTTAATCTTGAAATAGGCAGACTAGTAAACCCCATTGTGGATCAAACCATGTCTAGCAAAGTTTTATTTCTCCTTTCTAATATACTATGTTCAGAAAGGAGTCCACCAAAAGAGAATCCTATTCTCTTCTAGATATTTTATAGACTCACTGGATATATATTCGTCTCCTTGATCTAATCAAAGAGTTTTAATATCTTTTTGAATTTATTTTTTTTATTTTATTATGAAATTATTTGAACATTTCAAATAATTCAAGCTAGATGTACCCATACCTAGATAGTTCATTTGCATTCATAATGAAATATTGATATCCTTGACATT
This sequence comes from Cocos nucifera, assembly GCA_006176705.1. NCBI lineage: Eukaryota > Viridiplantae > Streptophyta > Magnoliopsida > Arecales > Arecaceae > Cocos > Cocos nucifera. Next base: position 117,286 of record QRFJ01000173.1, read on the forward strand.
ATCTAACTTGGGTGTTAATTACATTATACTTAACAGGCTGTGTATATATCATTTCTTTATTATCCACATATTATTGTAATATCACTCATAATGATATCATGATAATCTTCTTTTATTAATAAATGATAATCATCTTAGCCAAAAGGCCAACAAAGATCATATTCATCATAAATGATGGACAATAGTGACAGTCACTCTAAATGATAATATTTATATTGAAAATTAGCTTGATGATTCCCAAAGCTAGGATGAAACAGGATTTCCAACTCTAATGTTTAGGATTCTATCACCATTATCAAATTTTTCCACTTACCTTCAGTCCTTGCAATGAATTATTAAGACTACCGGTATCCACTACCTAGGTAGTAGAATCACTAATAGAAAAATTTCAAGGTATTATCATACAACATCCTTGATGAGCAATACTTTGCTCCTTTCTCTTGTTCAGCCTGTTGGGATCAAAAAAATCAAGACTATTCTTCTTTCTATGATTGAAGCACTATGCCTGAATCAAGTTAGTCTTAGATCTTTTGTTTTGACTGGACTTAGAAGCTCCAGCATGAATCCATTCATACTGCTGAACTAAAATCAACTTTCATTACTAATTATCGAAGGTCGGTCTCATAAGTATATCACTATCTGACAATGATCAAAGCAATTAGGATTTAGCCATAATCTGAATAGAAAAGAGAACAATGATTTATTATATATGAATTATTTTAAGCCTCGAGACTTGAACTTTAGTCTGAAGGTTTTCTCACTATTTTGTACGAATTGGTAGCCTCTACCTCTAATTCGAGGAATTACTTTAATTTTCTAGTAGGTACTAGAATTCGGATAGACTGCACACAAGCCCAACTATGGCCAGTCAACCCAAATGCATCTATGGATAGGTTTTTTAATCAATTATTTCTCCAAACAACTTCTAGTAATTTAGGTTTTGCCCCAGGCTCCTAATTAGTAGACTAGGGCCTCCACTGCAAGGATCTGATTAGGTCCAACCATTAGCATGACCATAGTTGGTGCATCTAACCAATGAATGATTAAGCCCAACTTGAAGGAATCAGATTTAGGATTTCAAGACTAGATCTTGAAACTTTTTCAAGATCCTAGAGAAAGACTAAAATAAATTAAAATTTATTCATAAAAAGTAGAAAACCTCTAGATCTAAGATCTTATTACATGATTATGGCATAAGATTAAATCAAAAATTAAAAACATAGAGAAGAAGAATATGTTGATCATACAACATGCATCTACACTACATCTAATGCAGGTATGTAATAACATATCAGATCTATATTACCTATGCAAGTTAGATGTTCGAACTTACTGATTCAGGCTTGAGGATGATTCTCCAAGTTGCACACATGTCCAACCTCTAAGAAATGTTCACATGAGCCCACGAACCCCGATCAAAAGTCCAATGCAGGAAATCAACGTAGTATGCTAGTACTGTGCTGGATCCTTCTTCAATAGTTGATCCGATGCTTTCTTCTTCAAGATTTGGATTCACCAAAATATCAAAAGGAAGAGAAGAGATTTTCAGACCTAAGACACCACTCCAAAAATCTCTAAGAAGGAGGAGAAGGGGAGAAGAAAATAGTCCTAGAAGAAGGTCCTCTTCTTCTTCTTTGTTCTCTCACCTAGACACCTAGATTGGTGTCTTTATCTCTCTCTCTACAGAACTAGAATTGATAAGATCAAATCTAGAGCCCATTGTAGAGACACTCTTAAAGAGATCCAATAGAGTACCACGTCAGTTGGATAGATACTATGGTTTTTTGGTTCGGGATGGTGATCTTATTGAACTCAATGAGAATGATGAGGATTCGATCACCTACATAGATGCCATGTAGAGGTTTGACTTCAGTAAGTGGCTGGAAGTTATGAAGTCCAAAATGGAATCCATGAAAGTCAATAGTGTATTGACAATGGTTGATCAACCTGAAGGGGTAAAATCCATTAGGTGTAAGTGGATTTTAAAAGAAAAAATAAATGTAGATGGGAAGGTGGAGACCTATAAGGCCCATCTGGTTGCCAAGAAATATCGTCAGCATTATGGTACTAACTATGATGAGAAATTTTCTCCAGTGGCAATACTCAAATCCATTCAAATTATGCTTATGATAGCAGCATACCTAGACTATGTGATCTGGCAAATGGATGTGAAGATGGCTTTTCTTAATGGAGATCTAGATGAAGAGGTGTATATGATACAGCCTGAGGGTTTCACATCCACAGATGAGTTTAAGGTGTGCAAGCTTTAAAGATCCATCTATGGATTGAAGCAGGCATCTCAAAGTTGGAACATGCATTTTGATAAGATGATGAGAACATATGGCTTCATTAAGAATGGAGAGGAACCTTACGTGTACAAATGGACTAATGGTTCTATAGTAGTATATATTATAGTGTATGTGGATTATATTCTTTTAATTGAGAATGACACTCCTACATTATAAGAAATAAAGGTTTGGCTGTCATCTCAATTCTCCATGAAAGACTTGGAAGAAGCTTCCTACATCCTAGAGAAGAAGATCTATAAGGATAGATCTAAAATGTTGCTTGAGTTTTCTTAGTCTATGTACATCAATATCGTGCTGAAGAGGTTCAGCAAGGTGAATTCCAAGAAATGCTATCTCCAGATAGGTCATGAAATTTTTCTCTCGAAGAGGGATTGTCCAACAATTCCTCAAGAGAGAAAGCATATAAGTAGAATACCATATACTTCGATAGTGGGTTCTATTATGTACTCCATGATATGTACAAGACTAGACATAGCATACTCACTAGGAATAGTGAGTAGATACCAGTTTGATCCAGATGAGAATCACTGGAAGATTGTAAAGACAATCCTGAAGTATTTGAGGAATACTAAAAACCAGTGGCTCATCTATGGAGATACTAACTTAAAACTTGTGGGATTTACTGATTTCAATTTTCAGTCAAATCATGATCATAGCAAGAGTTTTTCAAGTTATTTTTTTATCCTAAACAGAGGAGCGGTTTGTTGGAAGAGTTTCAAGCAACACACTATGGTCGATTCTATGTGCAAGGTGGAGTATGTCATGGCATTCAATGCTACAAAGAAAGCTATATGGCTGCGGAAGTTCATCGGCTAGCTGAGAGTGGCACTCTCCTTGGATGGTCCAGTTCTGCTTTACTATGACAACACTAGAGACACAGCTCAAGCAAAGGAGCTGAAAGCACATCAGTGCACCAAACATATTCTACATCGCTACCACTTTATATGACAAATCATAGAGCAAGATGACATCAACCTCCAAAAGATTGATGGAAAGAAAAACGTGGCCGGCTCATTAACTAAAGCTCTTGAAATCAAAGAGTTGGATAATCACAAATGAAAGATGGGTATTCGATACTATTCTAAGTGGTTTTAGTCTAAGTGAGAGTTGTTGGAAAATGTATCATAAAGCCAATTATCTAGATTGTAGATTATTGAGCTAAATATAATTTATACTTGAATTTTAGTTAAATAAAATTATTATTATAGCAATTTCATCACTTTGTGCATCTTCCTATAATGAATACTCTATGATGAAGTCCTTAGGACTATTTAGACTCGATAAAGAAGGATTTATCATTTAGTTCTTAAACTGATCACGACCAAATGATTCGTTGTTACCTAGGACGACAACTTTAATCAAGAGTAGGTCATTGTGTGCCATAAGTGTTGGTTGTCCTGTTAACCAAGTAGCATAGTAATGCTGTTATGTCATGCAGGTGAAATGTAGGGATACATTTCACTGATCATGACCTAACTGCAGAGCTCTCTTTTGCTAAGATTGCTTGCAAAGGATATGAGTATATATATCCCTTAGACCTGAGAATACCATGATGACTTTTAAGTAACTTACTGTACTTAGGTACCGAACTATATGAATTTCTAATTTAGTGATGAAAGGCTATTAGATGTAGTCAAGTACTTGGCTTGTCGATGCGTGAGTCAAGATGGGATTGACCCCTCCAAGTATTGGAGCAAGTGCATCGCTGTATTTCAATTTAGTAAATCCTCAATTGGGGTAGTCCATATGATGGATGCTGAATTTTGAAATTCAATGTGGATGAATTTTTAGGATTGACAGTTAACCCTAGATCATCCTATGAGCATTATGGTCAAGGGGATGAATTATATGATAACCATATGCCACAGGTTCATCGATATTGCATTATGATTTTCAATCTATCTGGATATCAGTTACCATTGTTAGATGGTCATATCGATTGGTATAGAAAATTAGTTCCTACTGTTGAATCCCAGTACCTCTCTTATACCAATTATTGGAGAAAAGAAGAACAAAGTAGATGGCCGGCACTGATAAGCATCATAAATTCACCAATAAAAATATTAATTTATTAATTAATTTATATTAATTTTTAAAAATTATTAATCAATTTATATATAATTTTTAAAAAATTCATATTTTTATTAATTAAAAAATTAATTAAAAAATAATAAAAATTAAAAAATAAAATTTTATTATCAATGGAAAGAGCTCATTTTTTTTATCATAATAAAATAAATTTTAAGTAAAATGGAGCTAAAATGGAAAAGATATGAATTTTTAAAGATATAAAATAAATAAAAATTAAATAAAAAAAGAAAATGGCTCAGCCGACTCCGTAAGCCGAGCCACCAAGCCAAGCCAAGCCATCAAAGCCGACTCAGCCATTTAAGCCATCAGTCGAGTCCATGATCCAGGCGTGGACCGCCAGCTCAGCAGAAACCGACGAATCAGAGATTGCCACGTGGCGGACCTAGACCCTTAAAGGGTCCACAGAAATTTATCGCGGCTCACAAGGTATTTTAGTCTTTTCACCTAGCGACAATAGTGGCGCTGATTGGCTGCGGTGTGCGGTGCGGCCGGTCCATGCGGTCCATGGGAACAGTAATTGCGCGATCGGACGGCTGTGGTTGATTGCGGTCAAGATTGGACAGCGGTGGTGATTTCCAGGCTTGATTCAAATTCTATCAGTGATCTAGCATGATTTGATGGCCAAAAAACCAACAGATGAAGATCCAATGGTCCAGAATAGCTCCCGACGGTGATCAAGACTCCCGACGCATGATTTGCGGCCAGATTTCCTCCATCAACGTGCGATCGGACGGCCAGAATTTAATCCGACTTGATCTGGGCTGATCTACATCCGATTTTGATGATTTTTGGATCGTTGGATTCCTATTGAACGGCCAGATTTTATCAGATTTATTAGAGTCATATCAGAGCTATTTTGATTCAAATTTTATCCAAATTTCTTTGTATTTTGATGATTACAAAGGCTATTAGTCCCATATTGCCTTTAGAAAAAAATATCCAGCCCTCCTAGCACTATAAAAAGGACCCTAGGCCTCCAGAAATCAACATCTCCGATCAAGGTGAAGCTTTGGTACAGGGCGAAGCCAGGCTATGGGTTAAAGGCTGCTTCGAAGCAACGGATGCCGAGAAGAAGAGCCGAGCTTCTACACCATCTTTCTGCCAATGCCGATCCAAGATCAGAGATCAGGCTATTTTATTCTTTTTAAATTCTATGTATTTAAATTTTAAAATTTTAATTAATAAAAATTTTATTTTTGCACTTTAATTTCTTGCTTTTTATTTTTATTGTAATTTAATTTCTGCACTTTAAATTATTGCTTTGCAAGTAGATGCTAAGATCTAACTAGTAGATCTTAGTACCAAGTTTAAATTCCTGCACCTTTTAATTTTTCGCTTTTTATTTTCCGACTTCACTTTTGATCCCAAAACTCTTCTTTTTTCTTTTTCTTTTTAAAAATCAAAGATTTCAAATCTAAAAATACTACCTTTCCTGTGGATTCGACCCGACTCACTGCTATCTATGCATTTTCAATGATTTTAAGAAGTCGGATTAAACTGATAAACACGGTGTCTTAACGACAACATCGCGTTCCTATCAAGTTTTTGGCGCCATTGTCGGAGAATATTTTTGATTTTTGATTTTGATTTCTTTGATTTATTTTAAACAAATTAAAAATAATTTCGACAAACGCTTTCTATCAAGTTTTTGGCGTCGTTGCCGAGGAAGGCACGGATATTAAATTTTTGATCTCTTTGATTTTTCTATAAATAAATTATAAATAAAATTTTCTATTTTTTTATAAATATTGCTTGCTAATTTTTTTTATTATTTTATAGAAAAAAAGATTAAAGAACAAAAAGAATCAGAAGTTTTGCTTGGTGAGATCAATCCTAACCCTAGTTCTCTTTTCTTTTTATTTATTTATTTATTTTTTTTATTTTATTTTTAAATTAATTTTAAAAAATATTTCATTTAAACTTAATTAAAAAGTCTCATGATAAGATTAGAAATCCTAACTGTTTAGAGCATGCATCATATTAGTTTTATTTTTATTTTTATTTTTATTTTTTTTGGTGATTGCTGGAAGCAAGGTAAGCCTTTCAGAATTCAATTAGTTGCATGCATCTAGTTTAAATTGCATAAAACCCTTTGATTGAATTTTTTTTTTGCATATTCATATTAAATCAAATTAAGGGCACAACCCAATTAAACAAGATAAGGTGGGGATTTGATCACCCTTCCTTAGCCCACAAACAACCAACCAGCATCCTGCATTGACCTAAGCCTTTAATTTTAAAATCAATTAGACATCAACCCTAGGAACTCGAGCTCAATAGGATAAGAAATCCTAAGAGTTGAACCGAGTTAGGATAAGTCAATTTGACTGGTGTCTAGGAAAGTGGTTCAGGGACGACTGGGCCCGAAGGAAGGTGGTTTCTAATTGGTTCCGTTCGCTTACCTGGCCAAGCACAATTGGTGTCTAAGGCAAGCAACGGGGGGACTCCCACCGACCTTACACTTACCTGGCTAGTTGATTGGCTAATCCTACACTTGGAGGGCTTGAAGGTGACCTTGGCAGTTAGGAGCTGTCTAGATCTAGGATAACCCTTAGTCAGGATTGATTGACCAACTTGATTGCTAACCAACATCAAACCTAATTAAATTTAATTCTTCTCTCTCTTCTTAGTTCTAGGACTCCTTAGGACCTCTTCTTTAGAACTTTTCTTTTTTTTTTCTTTCTCCTCTAAAAAAATAAAATAAAATAAAATAAAAATTAAATTTAACTAACTAAAAAATATTTTAAAAAAAATAATTAAACTTAATTAATAAATAAAATAATTAATCTTTAATATAATAAAATAATAATAAAAAAATATATATATATAAAAAAATTCTAAAATTTTTATTTGAACAATACGTTAGGGTTGCATTAATACATTATGGTAGAAGCACCTGATCTAGTTGAACCAAAAAATAATGGCTAATGCCTAATAAAATGGTAAAGTTGACCTTCTTTAAAATAGATAAATAGGTCAACAATTCATTCTTATCAGGAGATTATTCAATGAAGACTTAGTAAACTATTACTGTTAGATATATGTGCCCTAGAAGCCAGAATTGGCTGACACTTGTAATACACTTCTAGGGGCAAAATTATAATTTTGACTAAAATCAATAAATGGGTTATTTTCTATCACATATGTGTATTTAGTGTCTGTGATACATCCTTTGAGTTAATGGTAATGATAATTCATATTTTCAAGAGTTGAAAATTTAAGACATGAATAATCATTATTAACTCATAAATTGCTCCCGACCATAGGATCATCACGAGGATGGTGATTGATCCGGAAGGTTGGTGTACAATCGCTTCTCTTTAGTAGATGAGTCTTGAGTCTACGGTGTGGAGACACCGGAGCGAGAGTACAGGTACTCGTTAGAGAACGAGGGCACTGAGCGTGACCACCTCGAGTAGTCATTAGGGAGTCTACCTTCTCGTCAATGACTGACTCGATGCTGCAGTAGTGTGTCTGGTTCTTTGACCTGAGATGCATCGGCAGTTCACCTTGAGGGTGTTATAGTTTGACTACACCATTACTCGGTCTCCTAGCCATATGGAACCCTGAGGTGTATGTTGGCTATGACATGTTCATTGTAGGAACTAGATGACATCAAGATGGAATCTATCTACCTCGGTGGTAGAGGAGCAGCCCTATGATGATCAATGAATATCAAAATATCAATCCATCTAATATTTAGAAGTGCTATATTGAAATCATGATACATTTCTCCAACTCTTGAATGTCAATTTCATCTTGATTATACTTTGACTTTGCAAGTATTTGATTGTGCCTAGAAGCCTTTCATTATTGAATTAAAAATTTAGTTAGTTTGGTACCGAAGCACAGTGAGTTGCTTGTAAGCCACTGAAGTGATCTCAGGTCTAAGGGACACTTATACCTATATCCCATCAAAGATATTCTCAACAGCAAAATGCTCTGGAGTTGGTAACGTTCAATGATGATGTACCCATACATCTCATTTGTATGCCATATCAGTGTCTCCACACTCCTTGGTTAAGAGGACAATCGACCTATATGGCATACAATGATCTATGCTCGATAGATGCTGTTGTCCTAATTAACAGCCTAATATTTGGTCGTGAACAGATTTAAGGACTAATCAATAAATCTTCTCTTTATGGAAGCTAAATAGTCCTAAGAACTTCATCATAATAATGAAGTTTGTTAGAAGATGATACTTTATGATAAAAAAATATCAAAAATATATTTTATTTATTAATGATCAATTATAATTAAAATAAGCTCAGCCATCAAAACATGCTGATGATTACCTTTGGGACATATTTTCCAATAGTAACAACATATCATTTGGTCACAAACAAGTTTGAGGATCGAACCATAAATCCTTCTTTACCGATTCTAAGTAGTCCTAAGGACTTCACCACAACATAAAAATTCATTAGAAGATAAAAGAATTTATGATAAAATAATATCAAAATAACTTTTATTTATTTATAATTTATATATAAATGAAAGAATCAGTACAACCGTCAATAGGCTAACGATTGGCTTTGGGACATTATTCCCAATGTAGCCTACATGGCAATATCATATGCTATGATGTATTGTACATCACTAACTAAGTAGGCTACAGTATTCTACTTGGAATCATTCTAGTAGATTGCTCCTACAATTAGGGTATAACCCGACACTCTCTTGCTGTCTTCTTGATCTGACAAAAAGTTAGAATCAAAACATCCTTAAGTTTTATGTTAGTATCTCCATATTTGAGTCACTAGAACTTAGTATTTTTTAAATATTTAAGAATTATCTATATAATCTTCCAGTAGTTCTCACTTGGATCAGACTAGTATCTGCTCACTATCCTTTGTGAGTATACCATATCTGATCTTGAATATGGAGAAATTAGATGACAGTCAAATCTTTATTCCTTGCAATGCTGGAATGTCATTCTCAATTAAGTAAATTTCATCTACAAACAATACAAGGAATAACACTATAGAATATTTTTCCCACTTACAAATATAGGGTTTTTCTATTCATAACAAAGATATACATTCAAAATATATGTTCCAACTCTGAGATGATTGCCAGATGAGCTTTATAGGTCCTTACCTTCCCATTTACGCTACTCGAATCCTTTTGAAAATTCATTCACACCAAATGAGTTTTATCCCTTTAGGTAAATCAACTACTATCCATACACTATTGATTTCTATAGACTCCAATTTGGATTTAATGGCTCCAAGCCACTTTTCAAAGTCAGACCACTGCATAGAATTCATATAGGTGATCAAAACCTTGTTGTTTTCATCAGGCTCAACAGGACTAACTTCGTAGCCAAAATACTAAAGTATCTGTCTAGCTGACGTGGTACTCTATAGGATCTCCTTATTGGTGCCAAATAAATGGGCTTCGGGTTTGATCTAATCAAATCCGATTCTGTAGGTTTACTAGATTATGTCGGTTCTTTTCGACTAGTCAAACTTTTTCAAGTTCAACTTAACAGGCATCAGTTCCTTATCTAAGAAACTCCTTTCTAAAAGGAATGCCCTACTGCTGATGAACATCTTATGTTCTTTAGCAAGGTGGAATTAATAACTCTTAAACACCTATTTGATCAGGATACAAGTTTATTTATGTGCAAACCAATGACATAGGCCGATCAACCCCAAACTCGAAGGTGAGAGAGTCTAGGTCTACGCTCGATCCATAACTCATATGGAGTCTTTACAACTATTGCCTAAGGATGGCTACCCAGGAAGAGGGGTGAATTGGATATTACAAGAACTTTTTGACTAATGTGTAGATTTGAATAATTTAAACTAAGTGACATGCACATAATAATGAAACAAGCTTTATAATGTACAGTGAATGAAAGCAATAAAGTAAAGAATACATAATTACAAACACATAAATTTTATAGTGCTTCGGTGCCAAACTTAGCACCTATGTCCACTCCCCAAGAATCTCCCTTGGAAATTCAACTATAATTCCCAACAAGAATTATAGTTCAATTATTTTCTGGGCTCACAATCAAATTCAGTTGGTTTTCCTTGGCTCACCAACCAAAATTATACACGATTATTTTTTGGGCTCACAATCAACCTCGATTGATTTTATCTTTGGCTCACCAATCAAGCCAATACAACGTCCAACTCGAGGCTTGGACCAACCCAAGTTTCTCAATCCAAGAAACTTGAAACAAAATGTAGAAAATATAATTTAAAATAAACTCTATAAAATCTAAGAGAAGAAAATTTGGATTGCTTTGCTTGTAAGGTTGATTTATTCTTTTTGAATGCTTGAGAAAGTAGGAAATGATCTTCAATAATGATGGCCTAACTTCTCTTGGATTTGAGAATTTTGGAAGGACAAAGAATGTCTGAAAATCACTCCTTTCTTACTCTTTTCAGCTCACTCTTCTTGCTTTCTTAATAGATACTCAATAAACTCTTCAAAAGCTTATTTTTAATGCTCCAAAGATTTTCTTATATATTCTTAAAACTATCCACCACTTCTTTACATTTGGAAGGTCTTCAAAATAAGTTCTAGCTATTGGAGTTGAAAAAATAGCCATTAAAAGTCATTGCGAATAAAAGTTAAAGTTCTGAAAAACTAGCTGTTACAGTTACTAGGTCGGCTCAGTTTTTCATTGGGTCGGCTTAGTATAATTGGGTCGGCTCAGTTTACAACTGGGTCGGCTCAGTATTAGTTTACTTTAAAAATCAGCTTTCTATTTTTTTATTTTCTGAGATTGGATCATCTAAGTTTTTCACTGAGCTGACTAAATACTGAGCCAGCTCAGTTTTTCATTGGATCATCTAATATTTCAACCTTCAACAATTCTGCATTTTTTTGTATGAATGGCTTTTTGTCTTCAACTTTTAAGGCCTTCTTCCACCATAATTTTTATGGTCTTTCCCACCATTGAGGCTTCCAAAAACATATTATTTGAGCATTTGAAATTATTCTTTTCTTTCACTTTTCTTCTTATGAGGGGATTTCTTCTATGGATAATTTCTTCATTTTAAGCACTTGAAAAGTCTTACACACATTCTTGAAATACATGATTAGATACATAATTTACTCAAGATTTAACAATCATCAAAATCAATCATGGGGTCAATAATCTTTCTCTTTTTGATGATGGTAAAACATTGAGTATATGTTAAAGAAACTAATGTGAATCAAGACAACAACAATGAATTAAACTTCATGAAAAAATTCTTAAAGAGCCTATAATTTATTGTACATATGCTCAACATACTTCTTCCCCTTTTTGATAGCATCAAAAAGCTTATGGAAATAAGAAGGCACCAAAATCAACATCAAAGCATTAAATTGAGAGATGCATTAAATTCATAAAATCAATTTAAATGAATCATCTCCCTTTTGAAAATTTATCCTTTGACTCAAAATAAGTTTAAAATATTTATTTTAATTTTAAAAATTAGCTTGAATTTAAATATTATATGCTTTCCCCCTTTTTGAATGAGTATGATCTTTAATTAGATTTTCAAATATGCACTTTTAAGCTTTAAGGAAAATAGAGTTTTTCAAAAGATTTGAATTTGAAATCAAGCATAGTATATACTTAATGTTTAATCTTTCATTTTTTAAAAAAAATACAGTCAATTAAGCTCAAAAAAGTATGTATTGAAGACGTATGGAGCAAAGAAAAATGAATAGTATCAAAGTAAAAGATAGTCATATTTTCAAATTCATTGCTTTGAGTAAAAATAAATAATTCATAAGGATTTTCCAATGCACATAAAAAATTTAGGATCAAATTTGAATTTTCAAATGAGTTTCAAAATTGAGTTTAGAAATTTATTTTTGAGAAGGAATATGCAAAAAATTTAATTTAGCTCTAATCATTTGCCAAAAATGATTACGTAAATCAAGTTTAAAGATTGGCACATGAAAAGTTCAATATTATATTTATCAATGAGCTTCAAAATTACAAGAATGTATCAAAATCAATTTGTTTGGAGTAAGAATATATCTCAAACTCATTTTTTACTCCATAGAGTTATCAAAAATGATTTGATAAACAAAAGCATGCATATCAAATTGAATAAATACCTGAGAGCTCAATTTAGGAAGATCATAAAGAAGTTTATTAAGAATTTAATTTTATATTTTATTTTTTCTTAACTTAAATTAATTAAAATTTTCAATCAAATTAAATTAAGAAATATCTCTCTTCCTGTTTTTCATATTTATAGTTAGATTATTTTACCTTTCAACTTTCTTCCTTTTTTTCTATGAAATTAAGCATAATTAATTGATACCACATTAATCTTAATTAATACAAATTTGACTTTTAAGCTCATATTTTTTAATTTGATTGTTACCAAGTTAGTAATCTTTTTATCTTTGGTATTTTCTCTCCTTTACTTTTGCAAACAAAGCTATTTTAAAATTAAATAAAATTTTAAGAGAACAAGCAAGTAAACATAATATGAAATCATATTAAAATCAATAGATTTAATCAAAATAATTTTAACAATCATTGATGGTATGATGTGAAAAAATTTTTTTGATTATACCAAGCATCAATACCCATCCCCTTTCATTTCTAAGGCATCCATAAAAATTTTCTTTCTTTCATTTTATTTGGATCCTTAGTGCATTTGCAAAGTCACTTAATGATTTTTGGTACCCAAGTCATCTTGGATCCATAGAAGTTAGTATTCAAGATTTCCTTTGGAACCCAAATTTGTTTAACCAAAGTTTGGCCAATTCTTTTAAAATTACATTCAGATATTTTATGGCCTACTTTATTACATTTAAAACATGTAATTGAATGATTTTGAAATAAAGCTTTTCTAAACATGTTTTTGAAAAATTTTTATTTTCTTAATGAATTATAACCAATTCCCGCTTTATCAAAAATAGCTTTTTGATTGTTTAATATTGCTTGAAGTTTTTGTGATCTAAGTGTAAACTTTTCAAGCATGGATTTTAAATTTTCAATCTCTTTTCTCAATTTCGCATTTTCTTCCATAAAAGATTTTGTAGATTTTAAAGGCTTTTTTTTTCTTTGACTAAGAAATTTTTAGATTTTGAAAGGGTTTGTTTTTCGTCAACTAAAATTTTCTTTTCTTCAACGAAATTCTTAAGCTCCTTATTCAACTTAACAAGTTCTTCAACTAAAGATTTTATAGATTTGAGATACATTTCTTTATCTTTAGCCAAAGTATCCTTTTCTCTTAAAATATCTTCTTTTTCTAATAAGAGTTTACTCTTTTCATTAGCTAAAAGAAGATTAGATTTTTTGAGTTCCTTATTTTTCAGCTTCAATTTCTTAAATCTATTTATTAAGTCATTAAAGACTTCAAATAATTCATTAAAAGAAAATTCGGAAGAGTTCTCATTGTTTACCTCATTGTTGTGAGCCATCAAGCAAAGATTTGTTTCCTTTTTACTTGAGGATGACTCTTCTTTATAATTTGAGCTCTTTTTCAGTTGGGGTAATCCTTTTTATGTTTCTAAATTGATTCCATTTTTCTTTTTCTTTTCTTGATTTAGAATTTTTCTTCTTTCTCATAAATTTCATGAACCTTCTTATAACCATTGCCATTTCTTTGTTATCTTCCAAATCCTCGGTAGAGTCACTTGAACTTTCTTCAATGGTTGATGACTTGGGTGCAAGAGTTATCTTCTTTATCTTTTCCTCCTCCATGCTTTGGTTCATATTGAGCTCATGTGTCATGAGCAATCCGATTAGCTCTTCCAAAGCAAGCTTGCTAAGATCCTTGGCTTCTTGGATTTACGTTACTTTTGCTTCCCAAGACTTTGGTAGGGATCTAAGAAGTTTGCAAACAATATCACTATTAGAATAGTCTTTTCCAAGACTTTTTAGCTCATTTATAATTTCAGTAAATCTTGTAAACATATCACTTGTCTCATGAGGTTTCATTTTAAATAACTCATATTTATGAACCAACATGTTTATTTTAGATTCTTTAACTTGACTTGTACCCTCATGGATCATTTCAAGTCTATCCCAAATCTCTTTTGCAGAGAAACATGCTGATATTCTATTGAATTCATTATAATCTAATGCATAATATAAAATGTTAGTAGCTTTAGCATTTAATTGAGCTAGCCTTTTATCTTGCTCATTCCAATATTTTTCAGGTTTAGACACACATAAATCATTAACAATCATTATGGGTGTGTGAGGATCATTGAGTATGATATTCCACATGTCATAATCTTATGCTTGAATAAAGATTATCATTTTAGTTTTTCAATAAGTGTAGTTGGTGCCATTAAAAAATGGAGATCTAATGGTTGAGTGTCCCTCACTCAACAAAGAACCAAATGGGTGAGCCATAGAATCTTTAACTCTTTAACCGTTAGGTCAACAACTAATATTAAAGCACCCGCTCTGATACCACTTATTGCCCAAGGATGGCTATCCAAGAGGAGGGGTGAATTGGGTATTACAAGAACTTTTTGACTAATGTGCAGATTTGAATGATTTAAACTAAGTGAAGTGCACACAATGAGTAATGAAACAAGCTTCATAATGTGCAGCGAATGAAAGAAATAAAGTAAAGAATACACAATTACAAACAAACAAATTTTATAGTGGTTTGGTGCCAAACTCAGCACCTACATCCACTCCCCATGAATACCCCTTGAAAATTCAACTATAATTCTCAACAAGAACCACAGTCCCATTATTTTCTAGGCTCACAATCAAAGCCAGTTGATTTTTCTTGGCTCACAAACCAAAATCATAGAAGATTACTTTTCGGGCTCATAATCAACCCCGATTGGTTTTACCCTTGACTCACCAGTCAAACCAATACAACGTCCAACTCGAGGCTTAGACCAACCCAAGTTTTTCACCCCAAGAAACTTGAAACAAAATATAAAAAATATAATTTAAAACAAACTCTATAAAATCTAAGAGAAAAAAATCTGGATTGCTTTGCTTGTAGGGTTGATTTTTTCTCTTTGAATTCTTAACGAAGTAGGAGATGATCTTCAATAATGATGGCCTAACTTTTCTCAAATTTGAGGATATTGGAAGGATAAGGAATGTTTGAAAATCACTTCTTCCTTACTCTTTTCAGCTCACTCTTCATGCTTTCTTCATGGATACTTAATAAACTCTTCAAAAGCTTGTTTTTAATGCTTTAAAGATTTTCTTAAATATTCTTGAGGCTATCCACTACTTCTTTACATTTGGAAGATCTTCAGAATGTGTTCTAGCCATTAGAGTTGAGAAAATAGTCATTGGGAGTCATTGTGGACAAAAAGTTAAAGTTTTGAAAAACTAGCCATTACAATCACTGGGTCGGCTCAGTCTAACTAGGTCGGCTCAGTATCAGTTTACTTCAAAAATTAGCTTTCTATTTTACTATTTTCTGAGTCTGGGTCATCTAAGTTTTTCACTGAGCTGACTAAGTACTGAGCTAGCTTAGTTTTTTACTGGATCATCTAAGTTTTCCGCCTTCAACAATTCTGCATATTTTTTTGCATGAATGGCTTTTTGTCTTCAACTTTTAAGAGCTTCTTCCACCTTGATTTTTATGATCTTTTCCATCATTGAGGTTTTCAAAAATTTATTGTTTGAGCTTTATTTGAGCATTTAAAATTATTCTTTTTTTTGACTTTTTTTCTTGTGAGGAGTTTCTTCTATGGATAATTTCTTCATTTTAAGTACTTGAAAAGTCCTACACACATTCTTGAAACACATGATTAGATACATAATATACTCAAGATTTGGCAATTATCAAAATCTATCATGGGGTCAACAACAGCATATTTACTTGGTATAAATTTTTAGAGTAAAATAAGTACTCACAAGAGCACAACCTTGAAATTGGCAGACTAGTGAACCCTATCGTGGATTGAACCATGTCTAACAAAGTTCAATTTTTATATTTTGAAAGGAGTCCACTAAGAGAGAATCCTATTCTCTCCTAGATATGTCGTAAACTTACTAGATAAATATTCACCTCTTCCATCTAATTGAAGAGTTCCAACACCATTTCTAGTTTATTTTTCTATTTCATTATGAAATCATTTGAATATTTCAAATGATTCAGAAAAGAAGCACACATGTCCAGATAGGTCATCTATAATAAAATATTGATATCTTCCTCTAGCACTTGAGTTCATAGATCCACTTATATCACTATCTATGAGACTTAAAACTTTATCGTCTCCTTTATCCTTTTTAGTAAAAGATGACTTTGTCATCTTTATAAGAAAACAAGACTCACAGGTCATCAATGATTCACAATCATTGATGCTGAGGTTTTTCTCTCAAACTAGCTTGTTTATCCTATTCTTGTCAAGATGACTAAGCCTATAATGCCAAAGGTAGACATCCATGACACATAATCTAACTTGGGTGTTTATTAAATGAGTACATTACACTTAACAGGCTATGTTAATGTTAAATGCCATTTCTTTATTGTTCATGTATTATTGTAATAATATTCATAATAATATCACAACAATCTTCTTTATTGATAAATGATAACCATCTCTGGCCAAAAGGCCAACAGAGATCACATTTATCATAAACGATGGACAATAGTAACTATTACTCAAAATAACATCTTTTATAAATAAGTTTGACAATTTCTAAAGCTAGGATTAAAACAAAACTTCCTTTCCTAATGTTTAGGATTCTCTCATCATTATCAGACATTCCACTTATCTAAAGTCCTTGCAATGAATTGCATAAGACCATCGATATCTAATACCCAGGTAGTAGAATTATACATGGAGAAATTTTACGGTATTGTCGTATAACATCCTTGATAAGCAACTCTTACTTCTTTCTCTTGTTCAGCCTATTATGGTCAAGAGAAGCAAGACTATTCTTCTTTCTATGACTCTGCTTCTAGTAGTAGAAGCACTATGCTTAATTTGGATCAATATTGGATTAATTATTTTGACGGAGCTTAGAAGCCCCAACACGAATCCATTCATACTGTTGAACAAAATTCAACTTTTGATACTAATTATCGAAGTTGGATCCCATAAGTCATCACTGTCTAATAGTGATTGGAGCAATTAGGGTTTAGCCTTATTTTGAAAAAGAGAACAATGACTTAATGTATATGAATTATTTTAAGCCTAAAGACTTAGACTTTAGTCTAAAGATTCTTCCATTATTTTATTTGAATTGATAGTCTCTATCTTTGTTGCTACAAGAATTAATTTTGATGATTACAAAGCATTTGAGGGGATTACTAATGAATTTGGCTTGAAAAAAGACTTTTTGTATTTCTGGGGCAAAATCATAATTTTATTAGGTTTTGATCTGAGAGCCTCAAGAGCAAGTATGAAAGATTTCTAATCCTTTAGAGGTAGTCTCATGATTTTTGGATGCTTATTTTGGAAGAAAGTCATGTTTGAAGCAAAATGGTCGACCCTTAGGTCATCCCCTGCTGAAAAAAACTATTTGGCATGCTGTCTCTATGCCAAGGGTCGACCCCGGGGTTGACCTCTGCTGTTCTAAATGCTAAAAATATAGAACGACTATTTTTCTAAATTATATCTCAAAGGTTGACCTTGAGGTTGACCCCTGTGCCATGAGTCGACCTCTGCAATGAAACTTTTTCTGTAATGGCTATTTTTTTCTTATTTTGATAGATTTTAATGGTTTCTTTAATATCTCTAATGGCCACAAATCTTGTCCAGGATTCTCTCCTCCACCTATTGAAGATCTAAAAGACTTTAAATAGAAAAAAACATAGGAGATTGAAGAACTAATTATCAGCCCTAAGCAAAATGTATTCATCAAGAAAAGAAGCTTTCATCTTCAAGTTCACCAATCTCTCAAGAGCTCATTCAAGTCTCCAACAATCTTAAGAAAAATCAGAGAAGCTTCCTCTATTATTGTGAAAAGCGTTCTTAAGATTTTATTTGATCACAAAGGGAGCTAAACTTGTATTTGATTATCATTAAATCTTTTTCTCTGTTTTATTATTTTGATTCAACTTTTGGAGGATTCCAAAACTTGAGAAGGTTGATCCTAATCTTGAATAGGATTTTATTGGGTTGGCTTGTATCCAAAAAATACGTGTTCTAGCTTGGGATAGCTAGGGTTGGAGGTTTCAATGGTGTATTCAGTTTGATTATGGTTAGTAAATTTTAATTCCTACGTAGGAGCTTGGAAAGTGGATGTAGGTGCAAGGAAAGCACTAAACCACCATAAATCTTACTTGTTTATGGTGTGCTTGCTATCTTTGTTTTCTTAGTTTGTTAAATTCTTGCTTTCTAATCTTTTATATTTTTCTATAACCTAAATTGCTTCACACACACATCTTACATATCATCATTCAATCTTGATATCTTTAAATTAGCTCTAAAATATTAAACACCCAATTCACCCCCGCCCCCTCTTGGGTTGCATAGCTGGGCAATAAGTGATATCAGAGCCCAGTGCTCTAGTCCTACTTTGATTTAATCATCAAAGAGCCAAAGATCTATGGCAATCTAAGTTAGTATTTCTCTAGCTGAGGGATAGTCCATAAACCGACCTTCACTTTTTAATAGGACAAACTATATCTTTTGGAAAGCTCAGATGAGAATTTTCATACAAGCACTTGACTATGATATGTTGAGTATCATAGTTAATGGACCACATACACCCACTAAGATAAATTGATGATGAGGAATCAATCAAACCAAAAAGGAATGAGATGAGATTGATAAGAAAATGGCTCAACTCAATGCAAGAGCCATGAATGTTTTATATTATGCTCTAGATGCTAATGATTTAATCACATTTCAATATGTATGTCAGTTAAGAAAATATGGGATAGGTTAGAGGTAACTCATGAAGGCACTAATCAAGTTAAGGAGTCAAAAATTAATATGTTTGTGCACAAATATAAACTTTTCAAAATGAAGCATGATGAGTCAAGAACTGTAATGTTTACTAGATTTATAGATATTATAAATGGCCTTAAAAGTCTTGGCAAGTCTTATTCTAACAGTGACCTTATGAGAAAGATTCTTAGGTAAACTTTTTCTTTATCCAGCCTATATTTGGGATCAATAGCTAGCCGATGTTCCATGACCTTGGCATCAATCCCAGGCATATCCATTGGAATCGAAGCAAAGATGTTGGTATTCTTTCGTAGGAAGGTGATGAGCTGATCTCGAACTTCCTCCCCTAAGCTGGAGCTGACCTGCACTGTGTGTTCTGTATTTCCATCATTTTGAAGGATGGCCACGAGATCTTGAAGGAACCAGATCTAGGGTTTCACGGATATATCTTGAAACCTTTTTAGGATCAGGAAGTAAAAGACTTAAATAAATTAAATATTTGTTTAAATAAATACATAAATACCTAGATCTCAGATCTATTACATGATCAAGGTATGATATTAAAACAAAAATTTAAAACATAATAGAGAAGGAAAGGTTGATCACATCAACCTAGATCTACACTACATCTAATGTAGGTATAAAATCAATAGATCAGATCTATTACCTATGCAAGTTAGACATTCTAACTTGCTGATCTAGGCTTGATGACGAAGTCAAGAGCTGCACATGCATCCTATCTCTAGGAGTCATCCACACGAGCCTACAAACTCTGATCTGAAGTTCGATGCAGGAAATCAGCATAGCATGCTAGTACCGTGCTGATCCTTCTTCAATGGTCGATCCGATGCTCCCTTCTTCAAAACATGAACTCTACAAAATATGAGAAGAAAGAGGAAAGTTTTTTGATCTGAGACACTCTTAGAAAAAACTCAAAAGGAGGAGAGATGAAGAATAAAACAGTCCTAGAAAAAGACCCTCTTCTTCTTCTCTTTTCCCTAACCTAGACACCTAGTTTGGTGCCTATGGAACCCCCATGCCCAAGGATCCTCTTCCATTAATTTTTGTAGACCAGAGACCTCTCCTAAATCCTTGAATCTCATGAAAATTTCAGCCAAATATTCATCCAATAAATAGAGAAAAAAAGAAAAGTCCTTGTCTTGGTCAAAAACTAGATAAGCAAAGGTCAAAAGTGCAAGACAAGGGGCGCCCAACTCTTGGGCACCTCCTCCACAATTATTGGCATGGACCAGCAAGGGAGGGCACACAAAAAAAGGATTTCTCACATGGAATAAGAGAAGAATTAAAAAAAGAGGGGGCAGCACTCAAGGGAAGGTGTTTGGGTGAACAAGGATTCTATCTCATAGAATCCTAAAGCAAAATTAACTCCACTTTTGAGTTGGTCTTCCAACAAATTGCTTTATGAGAAAAGAAGGGAGAGAGGAGCATGCGTGATGATCAGGGAGAGGAGATCTCATGCAAAAAATAAAAAAAAATGGGCATGGGGGGTGTGGACTAAGGTGGCACAAGGTTAGGGAGTCCTAGTCAGACTAGGAGTCCTATTTTGACTTGGTCAAACAAGATCATTTAACCAAATAAAATCAAGAGTAAACAAACTCAATTAAATAAGATCCTAACCCATTTAAAGGCTTAATTAAATCAAATTAAATTATATTTAATTTTGATTTAATTTTTTAATCAAATTAGAAAATTGGGTTGACCCGAGTCTTAGTTAAACTAGGACTAGTTCTTCCTTGTGCTTGATTTATCCAATAAGTCAATTGAACTTGATCCAATCAAGCCCAAACTAAATCTAGTTAAATTATATTTAATTAGACTTAATATCAATCCTCTGGCGTAATCAAATTAAGTCAATTAGAAATCTAATTGCTAATCGATCCTCCTGCAATAGTTGCACTAGGTTAAACACCAATCATATTGATTGTTTAACCCTAGAATGATTCTTAATCATTGATCAACCATCCAATCTGATTATGAGCTCTAATATGTGTGACCTCATAGGTCCAAACCTAAGTCGGTAGCACAGGAATAGATTTTTATACCAATCAAAGTGACCATCTAGCAATGGTACCCAATGGTCGGATAGGTTGAATGTATAGAACAACATCTTTAGAACCCATATGGATATAGTTTTCATATAATTCATCCCCTTGACCAAAATGCTCATAGGACACCTCATAGTTCAACTATCATCTCTGATCAGGTTGTCCACATTGTATTTTGAAATATCAAATCCATCTAATAGATTACCTTGTCCAAGGTTTTGCTATATTGAAATACAGTGACACATTCTTCTCCAACTCTTAGAGTGGTCAATCCCATCTTAATCACACTCTAACTTTGTAAGTACTTAACTATGCCTAGAAGCCTTCCATTATTGAATCATAAATTTAGTTAGTTCAGTACCAAAGCATAGTGAGTTGCTTGCAAGTTACTGAGATAATCTCAGGTCTAAGGGACACTTATACCTATATTCCGTTAGAAACATTCTCGATAGTAGAATGCACTGGAGTTGATCACGTTCAATGATGATGTACCTATACATCTCATGTATATTCCATACTAGTATCTCTACACTACTTGGTTAAGAGGACAACCAACCTATATGGCATATAGTGACCTATGCTCGATAGATATTGTCGTCCTTATTAACAGCCTATCATTTGGTCATGAACAAATTTAAGGACTAGTCAATATATCCTCTCTTTATCGAAACTAAATAGTCCTTAGGACTTCATCACAATAATGGAGTTCATTAGAAGACAAATACTTTATAATAGAAAATACCAAAAATATATTTTATTTATTAATGAATCAATTACAAATATAAAGTATCTCAACCATCAACAGATTGATAATTGACTTTGGAACATATTTTCCAATAACTTTCAATTATCCTAAAACCATTCGGCATAGTATCTAATACCCATCTTCGACTTGTGATCGTCGAACTTCATTATTGCCATGACTTTAGTGAAGGGGTCGGTCAGGTTCTCCTTTCCATCGATCTTCTGAAGATCGATATCTCCTCAATCCATGATCTCTCAGATCAGGTGAAAGTGGCACAGAATGTGCTTCATCCACTGGTGTGCATTCGGTTCTTTCGCCTGAGCAATGGCACCAGTGCTGTCGTAGTAGAGCAGGACTAGACCATCAAGAAAGGGTGCTACTTCGAGCTTGATGATAAACTTTTTCAGCCACATAGCTTCCTTTGCAGCATCTGATGCTGCCACATACTCTGCTTTGCAAATAGAGTCCGCCACAGTATGCTGCTTGGAACTCTTCCAGCAGATGGCTCCACCATTCAGAGTAAAGATATATCCCGATATGCTTCTACTATCATCATGATCAGATTAAAAGCTGGAGTTTGTAAATCTCATAAGTTTCAGATCTGACTCGCCATAAACCAATCATTGGTCCTTAATATTTCTTAAATGCTTAAGTATGGCTTTAACCACCTTTCAGTAATTTTTTCTAGGATCAGACTGGTATATACTCACTACTCCTAGTGAGTATGCCATGTTTGGTCTCGTACATGTCATGGCGTACATGATAGATCCTACTATCGAAGCATATGGAACTCTACTCATACGCTCTCTTCATGAGTTGTCGGACAATCCTTCCTAGAGAGAGAAATTTTATGACCTATCGAAAGATAGTCTTTTTTGGAATTCTCCGTGCTAAACCTCTTCAGCATAGTATCTATGTACGTGGATTGAGATAATCCAAGCATCCTTTTAGATCTATCCCTATAAATCTTCATCCCTAGGATGTAGGATGCTTCACCCAAGTCTTTCATGGAGAACTATGATAACAACCATACTTTTATTCTCTACAGTGTGGGGATGTCTGACATTCCGATTAAGAGAATGTCATCCATGTACAAAACAAGGAATACCATTGCTAGACCATTTGCCCATTTGTAAATGAAGGATTCTTCTCCATTCTTAATGAAGCCATACGTTTTGATCACTTTATCAGAACACATGTTCCAACTCCGAGATGCCTGCTTTAGTCCATAAATAGATCTCTAAAGCCTACACACCTTAGACTCATCTATGGATGTGAACCCCTCATGTTGTATTATATACACCTCTTTGGTCAATTCTCGATTCAGAAAAGCAATCTTCACATCCATTTGCCAGATCTCATAGTCCATATGGATAGCAATCGCAAGCATAATTCGAATGGACTTGAGCATTGCCATAGGAAAGAATGTCTCACCATAGTCAATACCATAACGTTGACGATATCCTTTGGCAACCAGACGAGCTTTATAGATCTCCACCTTTCCGTTTGCACCCCTTTTCCTTTTGAAGACCCATCTACAACTAATGGATTTAACCCCTTCGGGTGGGTCAACCAATGTCCACACATCGTTGACCATCATGGACTCCATTTTGAATTTCATGGCCTCAAGCCATTTTTTGGAATCAGGACTCCTCATAGCATCCATATAGGTGATCAGATCCTCATCATTTTCATCGAGTTTGATGGAATCACCATCTCAAACCAAAAATTCATAGTATCTATTCGACTGATGCGATACTCTATCAGAGTGTCTTAATGGTGCAGGTACACTAGACTCTAGATTTGATCTAATCAAATTCCATTCTGGTTCAGCTATAGGTGTCGATTTTTCTACCTATTGAACTTCATTAAGTTTAACCTTAAAGGCAACAGTTCCTTCACCAAGGAATTTCTTTTTCAAAAAGGTTGCCTTAAGGCTGACGAACATCTTTTGTTCATCAGCATGATAGAAATAGTATCCTTTTGTCGCTTTTGGGTATCCTATAAATGTGCATTTGTCAAACCTAGGTCCAAGTTTATCTGTAACTAATCGTTTAACATAAGTTGGTCACCCCCAAACCCTAAGATGTGAAAGTGTTGGCTTATGTCCTATCCATATCTCATATGGAATCTTAACTATAGACTTACTTGGAATCCTATTTAATAGATAACAAGCCGATTCAAGTGCATATACCTAGAAGGATATCGGCAAGCTGGCCAAACCCATCATGGATCAGACCATGTCTAATAGAGTCCGATTCCTCCTTTCAGATACACCATTATGTTGTGGTATTACTGGAGAAGTCTATTGGAAGAGAATCCCATTCTCTCCTAGATATGTGAGAAACTCAACGAAAAGGTATTCCCCTCCTCGATCCGATCGAAGAATTTTAATACTCTTTTCAGTTTATTTTTCTACTTCACCTTGAAATCATTTGAACATTTCAAAAGAATCCAACTTATATTTCATCAAATAGACATATCCATATCTGGATAGATCATCTATTAAAGTAATAAAGTAGACATATCCACCTCTGGCACTTATGCTTATTGATCCACATACATCAGTATGTACTAGACCTAAGAGCTCAGTGGCTCTTTCACCTTTTTCAGTAAAAGGTGACTTGATCATTTTATCAAGAAGACAAGATTCACAGGCTGGAAGTGATTTACAATCACTGTCTTCGAGGATTTTCTCTTGAGTTAACCTGTCTATCCAGTTCTTATTTATGTGATCTAGCCTAAAATGCCATAAGTAGATATCTGACACACTATCTAATCTAGGATGCTTGCTGGTTGAATAGATTATGTTAATAGATTATGATAGCATATACGCACCATTATTCAAATGTCCATAGAAAATAGTAACACCATTTATAATGATATTACAAACTTATTTCTTTATTGAAATTTCATAATCATTTTTGGCCAAAAGGCCTATAGAAATGATATTTAAAAAGAAATTAAGATAGAAGTGACAATCACTAAGAACAATGATATGTGACTCAAATACAAGTTTCAAAAGTTTTAAAGCTAGAACTGAAACTGGTCTTCCACCTCCAACGTTCAGGAACCTTTCACCTTACTCAAATCTCCTACTGACCTGCAACCTCTACAATGAATTACAAATATGGTAAGGGCTACTGGTATCCAATACACAGTCAATAATATCACAAATAGAGAAATTGCAAGGAGTTATCATATAAATACCTTGTCCAACAATAGCTTGCTTCTTACTCTGCCTGTTTGGGATCAAAGAGGTAATGTACTGAGGATAGAACCTTTTTCAGTGCTCCCGCTTCTTGTAAAAGAAGCATTCAGCTTGACTCTTATCGGGCTTGATCTTCCTGGTTTGACCTTGCATAGATGTCCCAGCCTAAACTTGCACCTTCTTAGCTTTCTTCTTCTTGTTCTACTTTCCTTTCCTAAAGGGTCGAGTTCTAGAAGATGAACCTCCCACTAAGTTTATTAACTCTTTGAGGAGTTGGTGATCCTTCTCAAAGTTTTGAAGTAACACCAGTAACCTATGGTAGTCTACTTTAGGCTTTGTCATTCTGAAATGAGTAAGAAATGGGAGAAACGACTTGGACAATGAGTTCAGTATTGCATCTTTCTCAAGCTATTTATGTAAGGAAAAATCAAGCTTGCTTAATCCCTCTATCAGCTTGATCATATACAATACATGATCAGTGACAAAGGCGCCATCCTGCATTCTGGCATTGAAGACGGCACAACTAGTCTTGTGCCTCTCCACATCATCGGGTGTGCCAAAGGAATCCTCCAACACTTGAAGCAGATCCTTTGGTTGAGCTATCTCAAATCTATTACTAAACTCATCGCTCATAGCAGCCAACATGATGCAGCGCACCATGGTCCAATCACTAAGTCACTTTTAGTATCTCCGACTGTTCCACATGCATTGGCAGCTGGCTCCTCAAGTGCAGGATCCGTTAGCACATATAGGATCTGTTCATGCTCTAGGACTATCTTCAACTTTTGGTACTAGCTATCGAAGTTGGGTTCCACCAACTTATCATTATCTAATAATGATTGGAGTGATAAGGAAGTGGCCATATCCGCACAAAGCAAAAATATAACCTAGTTATTAATTGATTCATTAAATCTAAAGATTTGGAACTTAATCAAAAGGTTCTCCCACTATTTATATGAATTGGTAGTCTCTACCTCCAATCTGAGGAATTATCGTAATTCTTTAGTGGGTACTAGAATCCACATAGACTATACATGAGCCCAACTTTGGTTGGCCCACCTATGTACATCTAAGGATATGTTCATAACCAATTATTTCTCCAAACAACTTCTAGTAATTAAATTTTGCCCTAGCCCCTGATCAGTTGGATTTGGCCTTCTCAGAAAAGGGTCCAGTTAGGTCCAACCAATAACATTACCATACTTGGCCCATCTAACCAATGAATGATTAGGCCCAACTTTGGTTGGCCCACCTAACCACCATTTAGAAAGATGTATCCAAGAGATCATATAATGAATAATAATTTCATCAACCAATAAGCACCAGGCCTTTAGGCCTCCAATGGTTATCCAACTGATGGTTTCATTATCATCCACTTTAATGGAAGGTTATGATCCAGTTATCATATAACTATTTCATTTTAGGAACTTAATAGTTTTAGAGAATTTATTTATTGAAGTGAGTAGGTCAGATTAATCGACTTGTCATGATCCTCCCACTGGCTTCATCAAGTTAGCTTAAGGGAGAGCACTAACAGGCTGGTCTAGGAGCATCTAAATCAGTCACACTGATTTACCTACCTGACATGGGTCAACTCAAATTGTCATATGATCTGATCAAAACTCAATCTCACCAAGAAGGCCAGATAAGTGAGATCGGTGGAAGGGTCTGCCAAAGCTTGCCTTAGACACCATCGAAAATGGCTAGATAAGCCGGCTGCCAATTAAAAACCACCGATCGTATGTGCCAAACTTACCTTAGACACCAACTAGTTTAATTAGTCTTGATTAGATCAACCTAACAGTTCGAGGTAGACCTCTTAGCCAAGAATCAAGTCCATTTGGTTCTTGTTAAAGACATGGACTTGACCAACTATAACTATTATAATTGATCTAGAGAATTCTTAACTTAATCTAAAACAACAATTGATTAGATTTAGTCAATTCTCTAATTATGTCCATTCTTTAATATAACCTCAAATCTAACCCAATTAATGGACCTAATTTCTACTAACCCATTAATCCAATGTATTATGATTCGTGTCATAGGATCTTCAATTTACAATTCTAGAACCTAATCAAACAACTTCTTAATTCTTAATTAAGTTTTGGGCTAAGGGTTGGGGTTTTGACTTTTTGAAAATAATTTTCATATTTGTAAAATATTTTTACAACATGGTTCTATCAACCAAGTTGCATGTTTGATTCATAATCAATATGCATGTAAAATAAATATGAAACTACTTTAAATCTAATCTAAACAGGTTCATGTAATTGAAACAGTTTCAATAATAATCAATCATAAATCTCCCCAGATCAAATCTAACATATTTATGATGATTAAAATTAGATTAAAATATTTTTAATCCAACCATAAGATCTCTTAGATCTAACCTAAATTTTTATGATCAATATTTTAGATCAGCACGTACTAGGACAACCT
This sequence comes from Cocos nucifera, assembly GCA_006176705.1. Lineage (NCBI taxonomy): Eukaryota > Viridiplantae > Streptophyta > Magnoliopsida > Arecales > Arecaceae > Cocos > Cocos nucifera. Next base: position 144,955 of record QRFJ01000173.1, read on the forward strand.
TTCCACTGTAAGGGTAGACCTTAGAGCAAGACAACCTTATGGCAGTCCATGCAATCTAAAATATTTTATTTTTAGATCTAAAACTATTTTAAATCTATTAAATTAAAAATTAAGTTAAATCAAATCTAATAAATTTATGATTAGAGTTAGATCATCACAAACTAGGATAACCTTTTCACTATAAGGGATAAACCTTATAGTAGGACAACCTTATGATAGTTCAAGAGATCTAAATTTTTAATTTTAGATTTAATAATTAGATTATAAATTAAATTTAGTCTCACAAATAATCTAAATATGCATAAAAATTATGTAACAAGAATCTAGGATCTAATACCAATTGATGGAATAAGATCTAGGGTTTCACGAGTAGATCTTGAAACTTTTTCAAGATCAGACAGCGAAAGACTTAAATAAATCAAATATTTATTTAAATAAATATATAAATATCTAGATCTTACATCTATTATTTTATCAAGACATGATATTAAATCAAAAATTAAAAATATAAAGAAGAAGGAAAGATTGATCACATCAATCTAGATCTACACTACATCTAATGTAGGTATGAAATCAATAGATCAGATCTATTACCTATGCAAATTAGAAGTTCTAACTTGCTAATCCAAGCTTGAGGATGAAGTCATAAGCTACACACGCATCCAGCCTCTAAGTGTCATCCACACAAGCCTACGAACTCTAATCTAAAGTCCGATGTAGGAAATCAGTACAGCATGCTAGTACTATGTCGATCCTTCTTCGATGGTCGATCCGATGCTCCCTTTTTCAAAACATGGACTCTCTAAAATATGAGAAGAAAGAGGAGAGTTTTTTAATCTGAGATTCTCTTATAAAGGTACTCAAATGAAGGAGGAGAGATGATGAATAAAATAGCCCTAGAAGAAGATCCTCCTCTTCTTCTCTTTTTTCTCACCTAGACACCTAGTTTTGTGCCTATGGAACCCCCACGCCCAAGGACCCTCTTCCTTTGATTTTTGTGCACAAAAAACCTCTCTTGAAGCTTTGACTCTCATAAAATTTTAGCCAAAAATTCATCCAATAAATAAAGAAAAAAAAGAAGAATCCTTGTCTAGGTCAAAAACTAGACAAGGAAAGATCAAAAAGGGCAAGACAAGGGGCGCCCAACTCTTGGGCGCCTCCTCCACAATTATTGGCATGGACCAGCAAGGGAGGGTGCATAGAAAAGAGGTTTTTCACATGGAATAAGATAAGAATTAATAAAAGAGAGGGCAGCACTCAAGGGAAGATATTTTGGTCAATAAGGATTCTATCTCATAGAATCCTAAAGCAAAACTAACTCCCCTTTTGACTTGGTCTTCCAACAAATTGCCTTATGAGAAAAGGAGGGAGAGAGGGGCATGCATGATGATCAGGGAGAGGAGATCTCATGCATAAAATAAAGAAAACTGGGCGTGGGGAGCTTGGGCTAAGGTGGTGCAACATTAGGGAGTCCTAGTCATACTAGGACTCCTGTTTTTACTTGGTCAAACAAGATCTTTTAAACAAATAAAATCAAGAGTAAACCAACTCAATTAAATAAGGTCCTAATCTATTTAAAGGCTTAATTAAATTAAATTAAATTAAATTAAATTTTAATTTAATTTTTTAATCAAATTAGAAAATTAGGTTGACCCGAGTCCAAGTTTGATTAGGACTAGTTCTTCCTTGCACTTGGCTTATCCAATAATTCAATTGAACTTGATCCAATCAAGCCCAAACTAAATCTAATTAAATCATATTTTAGTAGACTTAATCTCAACCCTCTGGCTTAATCAAATTAAGCTAATTAACAATCTAATTGCTAATCGATCCTCCTACAACACTTGCACTAGATTAAACACCAATCGTATTGATTTTTTAACCCTAGAACGATTCTTAATCATTGATCAACCATCCAATCAGATTGTGAGCTCTAATGTGTGTGACCTCATAGGTCTGAATCTAAGCTGGTAGCATAGAAATAGATTTTGTTATCAATTAAAGTGACCATCTAGCAATGGTACCCGACGGTCAGATTGGTCGAATATATTGAATAACATCCTTAGAATCCATATAGATATAGCTTTTATATAATTCATCCCCTTGATCAAAGTGCTCATAGGACACCTCAAAGTTCAACTGTCAACTCTGATCAGGTTGCCCACACTGTATTTCAAAATATCAAATCTATCTGATGGATTATCCTAGCCAAGGTTTTGCTATATTGAAATACAGTGATACATTCTACTCCAACTCTTGGAGTGGTTAATCCCATCTTGATCACACTCTGACTTCGCAAGTACTTGACTGTACCTAGAAGCCTTTCATTACTGAATTAGAAATTTAGTTAGTCTAGTACCAAAGCACATTGAGTTGCTTGCAAGTCATTGAGATGATCATAGGTCTAAGAAACACTTAAACCTATATCCCATAAAAAATATTCTCGATAGCAGAATGCTTTGGAGTTGGTCATGTTCAATGATGATCTATCCATACATCTTACCTATATGCCATACTAGTATCTCTACACTTCTTGGATAAGAAGATAACCAACCTATATAGCATACAATGACCTATGCTCGATAGATGCTGTCATCCTTATTAACAGCCTATCATTTGGTCATGAACAAATTTAAGAACTAATCGATAAATCCTCTCTTTGTTGAAGCTAAATAGTCCTAAAGACTTCATCACAATAATGGAGTTCGTTAGAAGATGAATACTTTATGATAAAAAATACTAAAAATATATTTTATTTATTAATAAATTAATTATAAATATAAAGTAGCTCAATCGTTAATAGGTTGATGATTGGCTTTAGAGCATATTTTTCAATAGATCCTCCATGAGTTCACCCCACTCCTTAGTAAGGTCATCGTGGACATCCAGCCCATTAATCAGACAAGGATCGGGATAGCCACCCTTTTGTAAGGTGTTTGAGTAACATTGCCTTGCTAATGGCTGGTCTCCCCTAATCTTCTCGATTCCATAGCTTGTCGAAAACTTCACATTCAATAGTAGGTCGACACCACAGCCCTAAGTGCATTTAGACTAGGTCGACCAAGAATTACGTTGTAGGCAGATGGGGCTTTTACCACCAAAAAGTCGACCTATGCCTTGGCCTATTTTGGGTATTGCCCTGCAACCACAAATAACGTTATTATTCCTCCAACTGGCATAGCATCGTCAGTGAAGCCCACCTGTGGAGAGTTCATAAGTTCCAGGTGGTTATTGGGTTTAGACATTTTAGAGAAAGCATCATAAAATAAAACATCGATAGAGCTTTCATTATCTATCAAAATGTGGTGTACATCATAGTTAGCAATGTTTAAAGAGATTACAACCATGTTGTTATGTGGGAATTGGACCCCTTGGACATCTTCATCAGTGAATGTGATAGGCTCCTCAGTCCTCTGTCTCTTCACAGGCCTCATCGATCTGCTAGCCTCCCTTTGCCGAAGTTCCCCATAGATGGTGTGGGTGATGCCAAGCGGGGGCCGATCTCCCTGCGGCTCCTCCCTCCTTGGTGGCTCTGACGATGGTGGTGCTCCTAGCCGATCTTTCCATCCTTTAGGTTGATGTCGTAGGAATCGATCGAGCCTGCCTCGCCTAATGAGCTCCTCGATCTCATCTTGGAGCTGAATGCATTCCTCAGTATCGTGACCATGGTCACGATTGTAGAGGTAGTATTTGTTGCGATTGTGCCTGCTAGGATTAGTGCGCATCCTCTCTAGCCTCGGTAGCTGCTTCTTGATTTCCATCAGCACTTGATTTTCGGAGCATTGAAGGGAGCATAGTTATGGAACCTTCTAAGGGGGGAGCCTCGTTGTGCCTACCTATCCGAGCTTCTTTGACTTCGAGTCTGAGGAGGAGTTCGAGCTTGCTTGTACTCAAAGAAAGTTCGGGAGTGCAGCCGAGCCTCATCCAACTTTTCATCAGTAGCGAGCATACTTGATTCACCTTCTTGCTGCTCTTCGGTGGGTTCACTATCCTTGGAATTGAAGGCTTCTTTTGCTCGGGTATAACATTCAGCCTGAGCTAGCATATCAGCAAAATCCCTGGGATACTTTTTCTCTAGGGAGAATAGCAGATCATTCTTCTGAATGCCGCTCTTCAGCATGGCCGTTGTGACAGATTGGTCCAAGTTTCGGACCTCCAGTGCAGTGGTGTTGAAATGGGTAACATAGGCCTGCATGGATTCTTCCTTCTTCTGCTTAATGTTGATGAGGGAGTCTAAGCCTCATCGAGGACATTGGCTGCTGACAAAATGAGCCACAAACTGATGGCTAATTTGATTGAAGAAAAAGATAGTACCCGACTAAATGGCTGAGTACCAATTTCTCGCTGCTTCCTTCAGGGTTGATGGGAAAGCCGAGCATAAGATGGCATCTGGAGTGCCATGGAGCAGCATCATTATCCGAAAGGCCTCTAGATGGTCCACCGGATCAGTAGTCCCATCGTAGCTTTTGAACTGGGGAAGCTTAAAGTTTGACAGAATGGATTCCTGCATAATTTTCTACAAAAAGGGAGGAAGAGTGCAGATATCATTACTGTGAGAGAAGGGAGCATGGCAGAGTTCCTCGATCTGCCAGTTCATTTCATATAGTTTTTGATCTAGGAGATCCTCATGGTTGTGGATCTCCAAAGTCTTCTGATTGAATGGGGGCAAAGTTCCTCCAGGGGTAGAATCATGATCGAAGCAGGGGCTCTTTATCCTTGGCTTCTTTTTTTTGGTGGTTACCAATTGACTCGTCCAAGTCGATCATCCTCCGACTAGATCCTGGGATTTCAAGGAAGACTATTTCGATCGGGTCGGCACCAAAGGCCGCTGCTACTGCATGGCCTACACTACTTTAGTGGGGCCCCTAACCTACTAGACTAGTAGGTTAAATGGTCCAGTAGGTTAAATTTCTCTCCATCCACTACTGCTACCGATAGAACTTGAGATACCGAGGTTGAGATGGGGGGGTGGGCAGATCTAGATAAGATCTGACCGTAGAGGTGGTCGACCATCTGGTGGAAGCCATTTTGGGAGGCATCTTCGAGAGATCGACTGGAAAAGAAGAACTCCAAGGGAGAAGAAGAGAGATCTCTGTTGAGCACTCCTTTAAGAATAAGAAAATCTCAAGAGAAAGAGGCCCTTCCTCTAGCACTAATTCTATTGGTGTGAAATCTATTTGACATCGAGATCCATGCTGGAGTCGGGGAAGAGGGGGTCATTGCTGGGTGACCTGTAAAACCAGTCTCGGTGGAAGTCGGGGGTGGTGGCTCCAATAAGACCCTTCAACAATCAAGTCAGCTCTCTCGATCAATAGAGATAGAGTGCTCAAGAAAGAAAGTAGTAGAGTGTCAAGAGAGAGAAGAGAGCTTCCGAAAGAAAGCATATCTGGAGGGTCTCTTATATAGGCAGAGCCTGTAACAAACTGATTGTGACAGTCATAACCGCCTAGTAGTGATCCATTCATGACCATGTGGAGTTTGTTATAGAGGGTATTATTTGTTATTGTGACGTGCCATCTGGAGTTTGGATGGGATGGCTGTAGGCGATGGAGCGTCCCTTACTGATGTTGTTCCAAAGGAGCTCGAAGGTTCTCAAGATCAGCTGTGCATGGGTCATTATTCACCATATTAAGAATTGGTGCTGAGATCCTTCTAGGCAGCCAGAAAGAGTTCGATGAAAGGAGAAGTCTGGAAGAAGTTTGACTGAAGTTGAAGTTCGGAAGTAGTTCGGCTAGTGGAGAAGTCCGACTGAAGTTAAAGCTCGAAAGTAGTTCGGCTAGTGAAGAAGTCCGACTGAAGTAGAAGTCAGGAAGGAGTTCGACTGATGGAGAAGTCTGACTGAAGGAGAAGTCCGGAAGGAGTTCGACAAGTGGAGAAGTCCGGAAGGAGTTCGACAAGTGGAGAAGTCCGACTGAAGGAGAAGTTCAAAAGGAGTTCGATTGGTGGAGAAGTTCGACTGAAGGAGAAGTTTGAAAGGTGTTTGACTGGTGGAGAACTTTGGCTGAAAGAGATGTCCGGAACTCTTAATAGTGCATGGAAGTTCATCTGGAGGAAGTTCTACCGAAAGAGGGCTGACTGCCTAGGGTGGAGGAGCTCGGCCACCACTGCTATTCAAGCTCATCTAGATGAAGTTCGAAGGGATCTTGTGAATTCAGTCGAGGCTCAATCTTGGTTGTCGCTATCGGACAAGATCATTCAGCTATCAGATATCTGGCCGAACATCGATAGGAGCGGATCTACCCCCAACAAAACCATTCAAGATATGAATGAATCTTGTGAACATTTTGATGCTAGTTTTATGGGGTTCCACTTTGAATAGCTCATTCTTATGTACCAACGTATTTATCTTAGATTCATTGATTTGATTAGTACCCTCATAGGTGACTTCAAGTCTATCCTAAATTGCTTTGATAGATGAACATGTTGATATCCTATTGAACTCATTTACATCTAAAGCACAATATAACACATTTATTGCTTTGGCATTGAGTTGAGCTTCTTTTTTTGTCATGTTCAACCCAATTCTTTTCAGGCATAAAAATGGATATGCCATCAATTATGATGGTGAGTGTGTAAGGGCCGTTTACATTGATACTTCACATGTCATAGTCATATGCTTGAATAAATATTCTCAATCTTGCTTTCCAATAGGTATAATTGGTTCCACTAAAAAATGAGGGTATATTGGTTGATTGCCCTTCTACCAATTAAGTCCTAATTGGGGTTTCCATTGAATCTTTAGCTCTTTGACCACTAGGTAAACAACTAATATTAGAGCACCTGCTCTGATATTACTTATTGCCCAATGATGGCTATCCAAGAGGGAAGGTGAATTAGATATTTAAAAATTTAAATTTTAATTATACTAATTTTTTTTTAATACTATGTGCCTGGTGAGATAATGTATAATATAAGTATAGAAAGAGGACAATAGTAATGAAGCTATACAAACACAAAGATCAAACTTTTCTAGTGGTTCGGCATCAAACTCGACACCTACATCTACTCTCCAAGTAAACCACTTGGAAATTCAACTATAATCACTCAATTGATTATAGTTCAATTTTTTTTTTGATTCATAATTTAATCTAGTTGATTTTGACCTAGGCTCACCAACTACAACTTTTACAATAATTATTTTTCTAAGTTAACAATCAATCTTGATTGATTTTATCAATCAATCCCGATTGATTTTATCCTTGACTCACCAATCAAGCCAATACAACATCCAACTCTAGGCTTGGACCAACCTAAGTTTCTCATCCCAAGAAACTTAAAAGCAAAAGAAATATAATCACAATGATTAAAAGGGTTTAGAAACAAAAACTCAATGAAGTCCAAGAGAAGAGTTTTTGAGTTGAAAGCTTATTGGCTTTGATCTTCACCTTGAATGCTTGACAGAAGTTGGTGGAGCTCTTCAATGCTTATGCCTTGACTTCTCTCACTTTGAGAATGGTTGGAAGGATAGAATATTCTCTAAAAAACACTTCCTTTACTTCACAAAATGGCTTCACAATGAATGAACTGAAGTGGACTTAAAAGCTCTTCAATGGTTGTTCCAAAAGTTCTTCTTGAAGATCTTAAATGTTGTTTATATATTTCAAGACTTTTCCACTATTCTAAGACATCTAGAGAGGCCTCGTTTAATATCCTAGCTATTGAAAATAAAGATCTAGCCATTGAAAAAAAAGGTGAGGTCAAAAAGTGTAGATTTGAAAAACTAGCCATTATAGTAACTTAGTCGACTAACTTTCTCAGAGTTGACTAAGTCCTTCACTTAGTCAACTAAAAGTTGCTCTTAGTCATCTAGGAATCAGATAGCTAGAAAATGGCCTTTCTATCCATCTTCTGTCCTCTAAAATTGAGTCGACTAACTTCCTAACTGAGTCGACTAAGTCTCCTAGATCCCGAAATTTATCTTTTCTTTTTTGTGCTTTCTGTCTTTCTACAGTCCTCTAAGACTGAGTCGACTAAATTTTTAACTAAGTTGACTAAATCTCCTAGATCCTAAAACTTTGCTTTTGGTCACTAATACTGAGTCGACTAAAACATTGCTAGGTTGACTCAAATTGCATGCCAAGTATGCCATGAAGTTTTTAGCAGTCTTTCTTCTCCAATTTCATTTATTGGCTAGACTTGCCTTCTAAATTTGATTTAATTCTTGTTAATCTTTTTTTTAATATGTGTCGTGTCTAGATTTTCTTCAAAGACCTCTTTAGTGCTGGCACTCCATTTAATTAATAAAAATCACTTGGAACAATGTGAGCACTTAAAATTTAAACTACACATCCTGAAAAATAATATTAATAATTTAATATATTATACTCAAATGCTTTTGTTATCATCAAAATCAATCCAAGGGTCGACAACCTAGTTAATGATCCAAAGATTTTTTAGAAAATAATTTCAAGTTCTAATTATTTTAGATCATATATAATCTGATTGAATTTAATTTAATTATGGTCAACTGGGTTAATTGGTCAAATTAGACTTGCATCAAAACCCTGATTAGATTAGGTTCAGCAGACTTTTGAATTTGGTTCGAATTGAATTCAAATTAGATTCAGATTGGACCCAACCTTGAACCTAATTAGATTAGGCTTGCTTAGCCACATTATCCAGGGCTTCTCTCTCATGATGGGCAACCAAAAGGATGAATGGGGCACTGGGATTAGTGCCTCTCTCCTAGGGAATGCGGCAAGTGGATAGGATCCATGAGATGGCCTTTTTCTAATTAATTTAAGACTCCTCAAGTTTAAGGAAACATGAATCCTAGCCAAAGTAGGATTTTGACCAGACCTAAGACACTTTGTGTATAAAAGAAGGGGACAATTAGGCATGTGAGACATGCAACCTAGAGGGAATCAAGAGAGAAAGAGAGAGCAAGAGAGTTTGGATGGGCATGAGCAAGGTTTGGGCATCCTCCTCCTGGCCATCCCCTTCGTTGGGCATCCTCAACTCTGGCGTGGTGATCCCTTAGCATGGAACATTATCTCTTGGCTTGATATCTAACTCAAGGCTCTCCTTCAGTAGAGGCTCTCCTTAATCCCTCCTTTCTGTTGTGTTTGGGGTGTGCACGAAGTAGAGGATCTACACTTCCAGATCTTGTGAAGCATCAAACTTGAGAAGTCTTGATTGTTGTTTTTATTTTCCATTGCAAAATCAAGGTATGCCTTTCATATTTGATAAGAAAAATTTTTACAGGAATCTATCTACCTTTTCTTGGGTTTTGGTTGCAAACCGAAAGCATACTTTTCCTTCAAATGGTATCAGAGTAGGTTTTTATGTATGCATAGTATATTTCATCCATTTTTTATATTTTTTTGATCTATTTTTTATCAGTATTTTTCCATAATATCAAAGTATGTTTTGATCTAAATTTCTCATAATTCTTTTATCTAGTTTTGATTGGGCTATCAAATCAAAAATAGCCTCTGAAATCATGACCGTAAAAAATCTATTTTAACAAAAAAATTTAGCAGATTTTTTATTCAATTAAAAAGCTGATTATAATTTATTTTAGAACTATATTTGATATATTTTTTATGAAAGTATTTTAGTTATGGAATAGGTATTTGACTCACATTTGAATCTGAAATTGTTTTGACAAGTTTTTAGATTAGTTTGAACAACATAAAGGCATGTGTTTGATCATCATATAAATCTGAAATTTCCTATCCATGCATAATAAGGTGTTAGATAGATTTCTTTATTAAAATAGATCTAAGTTTTTTTTTTTGTTATATATTGTATAAATAAAGGTTCAGATTTGAATTAATGCATGATGATATTCTAATAAAATTAGATATTGATACAATCATGTGTGCTGGCTTTGATTGATTTTGATCAATGTACATATTGATGTAATTAATTTTAGAAATTAGATTTCTAATCTGAGTAGCATAGTAATTAGATTGAGTATATATTCATGGCCATCCAATCATAGGAGAAAAGTAGGGCTTCATGGCCCTCTCCTTCCATTCGATCGGGTTCTATGGCATGTAGTGAAGGGAAAAATCCTATTTTCCCAGATCAGGTTCATTCAGATCTGATAGGATCAAGAGGGATATTTTAAAAATTTTTCTCTAAGATCCTAATTAGATCTGAGACTCTTCAAATCTGATCTTATTAATCTAATAAAAAAAATTAAATTAAATCTAATTTAATTATACCTTTATTATGGGTAATCCTATTATTACCCTATGATGATCTCGATGTTTGCCTGAGGTTCTAGATGTACTCACGCAAGCACCTGACCTCTACTGGTATTCACTCAGCCAGGATCTACAGATCTTCTCCTTCTCAATCTATCCTTCAAAGTTAATCTAGATCTGATCTTCAAGATCTTCAAAATGGCTTTCAAAGATCAGCCATTGTCTCTTGCAGTAGTGCTGCCTTCTTCCTTTCCTATCGCCTTTCGCAAGCTTGGATCGCACCTAACTTGTGCCCAAATCCTCTTGGGCATGGAGAGGAGAGAGAGGACCAGAGGGTGGCATGGAGAAGGAGGGAGAGGGGCTATATGGTGTGGGCTAAGGTAGAAGCTCTTTCAAATTAGGTGCAGACAGGGTTTTTATAGACCCTACTACGACATGCAGTGCCACATCATCCCGACAAATCATGATCCTTTGTGCAATCAGATCTAAATCTGATTGATGGGATGACATCATCTAATCTAATTAGATAAGAGTCTCTCAAAACTCTTCTTAGATGGCGCCAAGACTAGTCAAACAAGACTCCTTGGCACTATATAGGTTGATTCCCTGAAGCAACTGGAGTCCCATCTGTATGGGACTCCAATCCTTATCCATATGGGGCACAAGCCCCCTAGGCATGCACCCTTTATCTATCTACCTTTTAGCAGGGGGACAAGGGTCAAAGTTCTCTCCTATGGGTGCATGACACATGGGCAAAT
>QRFJ01000173.1:155891-165909 GCA_006176705.1 Cocos nucifera
ATTGCAAGTAGATGCTAAGATCTAACTAGTAGATCTTGGTATCAAATTTAAATTTCTGCATCTTTTAATTTTTAATTTTTATTTTTTAACTTTATTTTTTATTTTAAAACTTTTTTCTTTTCTTTTTCTTACAAAGAAACTTCTTTTCTAAAAAGATTACCTTAAGGCTGATGAATATCTTTTATTCATCAGCTAGGAAGAAATAATGTTCTTTAATTTCTTTTGGATATCTAATGAAAAAATATTTATCAGACCTAGGTCTGAGTTTGTCTATCATTAAAATATTTGACATAAGCTGGACACCTCCAAAGCTTAAGATATGATGGTACTGGCTTACGTCCTATCCGTATCTCATATGGTGTTTTAGTTAAAGACTTACTTGGAACTTTATTAAGAACATAACATGTCGATTCAAGGCAAATCCCCAAAAAAAGATCGGCAGACTGGTAAAGCCGATCATGGAATGAACCATGTCTAACAAGATTCGATTCCTCCTTTCTGACATACCATTGTGTTGTGGTGTCCCAAGAGGAGTCCATTATAAGAGAATCCCATTCTTTTCTAGATATATCAGAAAATCAATAGAGAGATACTCACTCCCTCAGTTTGATTAAAGAGTTTTAATACTCTTTCCAGTTTATTTCTTTATCTCATTACAGAACTATTTGAATATTTCAAATGATTCAGACTTGTGTTTCATCAGGTAGATATATCCGTACCTAGATAGGTCATCAGTGAACTTAATAAAGTATTGATATCCACCTCTGGCACTTGTGCTCATAGATCCACATACATTAGTATATATTAGACCTAGAATCTCACTAGCTCGCTCACCTTTTCTAGTAAAAGATGACATAGTCAACTTTCCAAGTAGAGAAGACTCATTGGTAGGAAATGGTTCAAAATTATTGACTTTGAGGATTTTCTCCTGAGTCAACCTGTTCATTCTATTTTTGTTAATATGACCTAGCCTACAATGCCAAAGATAAGCATCAGACATATTATCTATCCTAGGGCATTTATCAGATGAGTAGACTAAATTAATAGGCTGTGATAATACGTAAATCTCATTGTTCAATTGTTCATTTATTACAATAATATCATTCAAAATGACATTACAAAATTTTTTCTTTATTGATTTTTCATAACCGTTCTTGGCCAAAAGATCTACAGAAATAATATTTAAGAAGAAATTAGGACAAAAATGATAATTACTAAGGACAATAACATGAGAATTGAATACAAACTTAATGATCCCTAAAGCTAGAACTGGAACTAATCTTCTATCTCCAACATTTAGGAATCTCTAGCCTTCTTCAAATCTTCTACTAAACTTTAAACCCTATAATGAATTGCAAATATTAAGCAGGCTTTTGGTATCTAATACTCAGGTAGTATTATCATAAATAGAAAGCTTGCAAGGTGTTATCATATAATTATCTTATGAAGCAATAGCTTGTATCGTTTTTAGCCTGTTCGGATCTAGGAAGGCAATGTATTGAGGGCAGTTTCTCTTTCATTGCCCCTGCTTCTCATAATAAAAGCATTTTGCCTGACTTTAGTCAGACTTAGGCTTCTTGGTCTGCCTAATCATGGATGTCATAGCACGTTATTGCACCTATTTATTTATCTTCTTCTTATTTTTCTTTCCTTTCTTAAATAGTCATCCAGAAGAAGTCCTTCCCACTATATTCACTAACTCCTTATAGAGCTAGTAATCCTTCTCAAAGTTCTACAACAACCATAGCAAACCATGATAGTTGACTGTAGGCTTTAACATTCTGTAATGAGTAAGGAATGGAAGGTAGGATTTAGGCAATGAATTCAATATCACATCTTTTCCAAGTTGTTCATGCAAGACAAAGCCGAGCTTGCTCAGGCACTTAATTAACTCGATCATGTATAGTGCATGATCAGTAACTGACACCCCATTATTCATCTAGGTGTTAAAGATAGCATAATTGGTCTTGTGCCTCTCAACATCATCGAGAGTGTCAAAGGATATGCTTCAAATGTGTGCCAAAGGACTCCTTCAATATTTGAGGCATGTCCTCTGGTTGAGCATTCTTGAATCTACATATGAACATATCATTTATTGCCACTAGCATAATACAACGTGCCATGGTTCGATCGTTGAACCACTTCTGGTAAGTATCTCAGACCATCTCAAGAGTGTTCTGAGTAGGCTCCTTAGGTGCATGATCTATAAGCATGTATAGAATTCTCTCATGCTCTAAGGCAATCTTTATTTTTTGATACTAGCTATCGAATTGGGTCCCATCAATTTTTCACTATCTAACAGTGATCAAAGCGATAAGATGGTGGCCATAACTACATAAAATGAAAACAATGTCTAATTAGTATATTAATTATTAAGCCTAAAGACTAGGATTTTAGTCTAAAAGTTCTTTCACTATTTTATATGAATTGGTAGTCTCGACCTTCAATTTAAGAAATTATCTTAATTTCTTAGTAGGTACTAGAATCCACATAGACTACACACAAGCCCGACTTTGGTTAGCCAATCCATATATATCTATGGGTAGATTCTTAATTAATTATTTTTTAAAATAATTTTTAGCAAATAATTTTGCTCTAAATTTCTTTTCAATAGGCTTTTGCCTTCACTAAAAATTCTGGCTAGGTCCAACTATTAACATAAGCATACTCAGTATATCTAACCAATGAATGATTAGACCTAACTTTGGTCGATCAACCTAACCACCTATTAGAGAGATATGGTTGAGTTATCATATTATGGATGATAATTCCAATAGTAGATAAGTACTAAGCCTTTGGGTCTCCAATGATTATCAAATTAATGGATCCATTATCATCCAACTCAATGAAAGGTTGTGATCTAGTTATCACCAAAACTATTTTATTTTAAAGAATCTAATAATTTAGAAGATTTGGTTAATAATTTAAAAAGAGAAAAGATTAACTAGCTAATCATGATCCTCCCACTGACTTCACCAAGTCAAATTAAAGAAGACCAGGGATAAGCTGGTCCAGAGGCACCTAAATCAGTCACGCTAATTTACCTTATTGACATGGGTCAGCTTGAATCATCAGGTGATCTAATGAAAATATAATTTTACCAAGATGGTAAGGAAAGTAAAATTGGTGGGAGGGATATGCCATTAACTTACCATAGACTCAATCTACGTTAGTAGCTCTCAATTAAAGACCATCGATTAAAATTGTCAAACTTATTTTAGATACCAACTGGTTAATTAGTTTTGATTGTATCCATCTAATAATGCAGGCTTGACTACTGAGCCATAATCAAATCTATTTGGTCTAGTTAAAGACATGGACTTGACCAACTATAACTATTATATTTGATCTAGAATGTCCTTGACCTAATCTAAATTAATATTTGATTAGGTTTGATCAACATCTCTTGTTAAGTCCATTCGTTAATTATAACCTTAGGTCTAATCCAATTAATTAACCTGATTTATACTGTTCCATTGCCCCATGTATTATGCAACTATCTTAGGATTTTTAATTCATAATTCTAGATCCTAACAAAATAACTCTTAATTCTTAATTAAGTGTATGGCTGACATGAGTTTAAATTCGGTATCTTAGAACTAGTTTCTGTGCATAATAATTGAATTAATTCTAGATCTTTAATATCATATATTAGATTTAAAATAATTTTAAAGTTTCTTTCACTATTCATCTTCATGAGTAATAATCACAGTAGCATCCCTATATGTTAGATATGTGTGCCCTAGAAGTCAGACTGGCTGATACTTGTAATACACTTCTAAGGATAAAATTATAATTTTAACTAACAATAATAAAATAAATTATTTTCTATCGCAGTGTAGTGTCTATGATACATCCCTTGAGTTAATGGTAATGATGTTCATATTTTCAAGAGTTAAAAATTTAAGACATGAATTTTCATTATTAACTCATAAAATGCTACCGATCGTAGGATCATCATGAGGATAGTAATTGATTTAGAAGGTTGGTGTATGATCACTTCTTTAAAATAGATGAGTCTTAAGTCTATGGTGTAGAAATATCAGAGCGAGAGTATAGGTACTCGTTAGAGAACGAGAGCACTAAGCTTGACCACCTCGAGTAGTCATCAGGAAGTCTACCTTCTCATCGATGACTGGCTTGAAGCTACAGTAGTGTATCTGGTTTTTTGACCTGAGGTACATCGACAGTTCACCTTGAGGGTGTTATAGTTTGACTACACTATAACTCGGTCTCCTAGCCATTCGAAATCCTGAGGTGTATGTTGGCTATAGCATATTCATTGTAGGAATTGGATTGCACTAATAGGAGATCTATCTACCTCGACAGAAGAGGAGTAGTCTTATGATGATCATGAGAATTAAGTCCATAAGCCCATGGCCATGGACTAGAATCGAATGATTAATTCATATGACGGATATTAGGGTTTGATGAGATCACCTTAATCCTAATCTGGTTGGGGCTCAAGATAGAAGAACTTAATCACAAAGATAACTGCACCGAGAGATTTGTTTTTAGTTCGATGGATTGCCACCATATGCTACTAGGTATCACTGATGAATTTTGAGAGTAATTAGAATGATTTGGATGATTGATCATACTAGTTTTCTGAATCAGAAAAGTTTTGATCCATCGAAAGGTGTTTCGATGATAGAGATCATGACATATCCCATTACCATACGGAACTGAATCTAACTAGGCCACACAAATAAGGGTTTGGATCTAGATATCATCAATTAGACTAACCTAGTTCAATTGATTTGAATAAAATTCGATTAGATTCAAGAAAATCATGCTAGCACACGATTGAGCCTATTGTTCTCCTTTAACAATTATTAAAGCTTGTCTCGATTGAGCCAAATATGTTTGGACTCACTCAGAAATCTTTACTTGGTCTGACTCGAGCTTGTCCAAGTCTGAAAAGAATTATCTTAATTTATGAGATAAATTCGAGACAACACCTACCATTTTCCATCACCTACTAAATCTTGTCCTTGGACTTTGGTCAAATATTGTCCTTTGACACTTAGACATCTGCCCATGTGTCATGCACCCATAGTAGAGAACTTTGACCCTTGTCCCCCTACTAAAAGGTAGATAGAAAAAGGGCACATGCCTAGGGAGGCATGCACCCCATGTGGATAAGGATTGGAGTCCCATACAGATGGGACACCAGTTGCTTCAGGGAATCAACCTAGATGGCGCCAAGGAGTCCTATTTGACCAATCTTGGCGGATCTAAGGAGAGTTTTAAGGGACTCTAATCTAATTAGATCATATGATGTCATCCCACCAATTAGATTTGGATCTGATTGTACAAAGGGCCATGATTGGCCGTGATGATGTGGCACTGCATGGCATAGCAGGATCTATAAAAATCCTATCTGCGCCTAGATTGAAAGAGCTTCTACCTTAGCCCATGCCATATAGCCCCTCTCCCTCTTTCTCCATGCCACCCTCTGGTCCACTCTCTGCTCTCCATGCCCAAGAGGCTTTGGGCATAAGTTAGGTACGATCCAAGCAAGAGAAAGGCGACAGAAAAGGAAAAAGGCAGCACTACTACAAGAGACAATGGCTGATCTTCAAAAGCCATTTTGAAGACCTTCAAGATCAGATCCAGATCTGATCTTGGAGGATAGATTGAGAAGGAAAAGATCTTCAGATCCTGCCTGAGTGGATACCAATAGAGGCCAGGCACTTGCGTGGCTACATCCAGAACCTCAGGCAAACATCGGGATCATCACAAGATAATAAGATTACCCATAACAAAGGTATAATTAAATTAGATTTAATTTAATTTTATTTTTTTATTAGATTAATAAGATTAGATCTGAAAAGTCTTAGATCTTATTAGGATCTTAGAAATTTTTTTTTGAAATATTCCTCTTGATCCAATCAGTTTTGAACAAACCTAACCCGGGAAAACAAGATTTTTTCCTTCACTGGTATCAGAGCCAGGTTCCAAAATTTATTAGATCTAATTTTAATTTATTTTTAATTTGATAATTAGAAGATTTTAAATGTCACATAAGATATGATTAGATCTAAAATTAGAAAATAAAAAAATTAAATAATCTAGATCTAAGATGTATGAGATGCATGACTAGACTAGGAATATAATTGCTCTATGTGTAGTCTAACATGATCATAATTTTAATTTAATTAATTATAATTATTAAATTTATTTATTTACTATTTTTTAATATTATAAATATTATAATTAAATTTAAAAAATAAAAAATAAATTTATTTAATTTATTCATATGAGATATGATAGATGCATGTTTAGAATAGTTATAGAATAGTTCTATAAAATTATCTATAATAAATTTTAATTTATTATGATCAATTTAAATCTTATTTTTTAGATATTTATGAGATAATTTAGATCAAAAAATATGCATGATATGATACACGAGATGTATACAAAACATATTTTTAGTTAGATCAATTTTTATATATGTGATATATATGTAGGTCTAACTAGTTTTGAAAATTTATCATGTTTCTGATTATGGTATTTTCCTTGACTGTCTGGTCAAAAGAATGAAGTAGGATTTAAAGGCCCTCTCTTTTCATTCAATGGGATGTTCTTATGATGTGTAGGGGTGCTGTGTGTTTGTCCTTAATCAAAAATCAAAAACTCATTTTCTATAAAATTCAAGATCCTGAAACCCAAGAATTTTATTTACATATTTTATTTATGAACCCTAAACTTAATTAAGAATTAAGATTATATAAAATATATTAGGTCTAAAATTGAGAATTTTCAGATCTAAGATATATTCATAAAATTGGGTTCGGGCTTGGATAGCTCAATTAGGTCTAGCAGTTGATCAAACCGAATCAAGAGTTGGTTAGATGGAATCAAGTGTGCTTAAATTGACTAGCCTAATAGGATTAAGTTTGGGTCAAGATCGAGTCACATGAGTGATTGATCAAGTTAAGACCTAATTAGGCTCAGTGGTTAGAGTCTGGATTATAGGCTAGCTCGATTGGTTCTTGCTCAATAATTTGGTGTCTAAGGTAAGTTTGGCAGATACGACCGACTGATTTTTAATTGGGAGCTACTCAACTTGAATGCATTCTTATCGAGTTAATGGCATATCCCTTCCATCGGTCTCACTTACCTGGCCATATTTGTTGACTCGATCCTGATCTAAGGTGGCTAATAATCCGAGCTAACCCATGCCAATAGGTTAGTCATAATGGTTATGGCTATGTCAAGTCCAGTTTAAAGAGACCTAAATTAAATCTTCCTAAGAAAAAATTAAGTCTAAGGTCTTTCACCATTGTAAATATGTGGGCCCTTTTCGGGGTTGATTGTTCTCGACTAGTCACAGTGGTTCAGTTACACCGAAAAGACGTAACCATGTCTATTAGGCATTGGATGCTATGGACTGGAGGATGGATTGGGCTCAATATTCTAGATATAGTGAGAGATCAAATTAGAAATCCAATCTATGCAAATGATGGGTCTGACTTAACTAAGGAGTGGATCAATATTCCAGGCATGATGAGATTCATGAATTAGAGACCAAGCTTAGGTGCACCATGATTAAAGAATCATTGGACAAGAGTTATTCACTCATTGGCTAACCCATCACCAATAACTATTAGGTGAGGTGATGAGTCAGTTGGTGGGAATGCACCAACCACTAGAAATTAGTAATCATGAAAATTTTTGCATCTCTACAGAGAAAGTGTAGGGATCCGAGAAAATAGTGGAAGCTAATTTGATTAAAAATCAAACCACTAAATAAATTGGTCAAGTCTTAATTACAAAATCTAACTAGAAACTCTGACTCTATACAGAAAAAAGAAAAATGTCTGCATCCAACCCACTAGCCCATATCCTGGACACCCATAGACTGACTGGATCTAATTACAAGGATTGACTCTGAAATTTCAAAATCATTTTAAATTCTAAAAAGTTAACTCATGTATTGGATCAGAATCCCCCCACCTTACTAGCACATCCGTCCACTGAACAAAAAACATCTCTTGACAAATAGATGGACGAAGATAACAAGGTCAGATACTACATGTTGGATTCAATGTCTAATGAACTTCAGCGCCAACATGAAGATAAAAAGACTGCCCACCAAATGTTGGCTCACCTGCAAGAGTTGTTTGGTGAATAGAGTCGTGCAGCCAAATATCAGATCACTAAATGACTATTTAATGCTAAAATGTATGATGGGCAGTCAATCCAAGATCATTGTTTGATGATGATTAAGGACTTGGAAGAGCTTGAGAAGCTCGAAGTGAAGTTAGACCAAGATCTGCAGAATGATATAATTTTGCAATCCTTGACTGATGCATATGGGCAGTTCATCATGAACTACCATATGCATAAACTTCAGAATACTTTGGCTGAGCTTATGAATATGTTGGTTATTCCTAGTTTTTTCTGAGCTTTCTATGAAAAATTCTAAAGGCTCAGTACTTACTCTTTCAGAAGAGTCTTTTGAAAGAAGAGGAAGTCTGTGAAAATGTAGAAATGGAAGGTGAAAGAAAAAAAGCAGAGTGAAGAAGAGGCCGCTGCAAAAAAAGTTTTTCATTATAATATTGATGGCCACTGAAAGCGGGAACTGCCTACATACCTAGACCACCCTAAAGAATAAGAGGAGATAGGTCCTTCTCTGAAGTTGTGCTTGCTCGTTATTGAATCTAACCTATGGTTTCTTTCTTTTTGCATCCAGTTGGATCTTGACTCTATTCTAGTGCTCATATTGTGCACTTCCATTCAGGATCTTGAGAATAGCAGGGAGGCTGGAATGGTGACATGATCACGGCGAGAAATTAGAGCAAGGGTTGGCTGCTGTGGCCGATGGTAAGGAAACCTATTCACTTTGGATTATTGTCTGGGCTTAGATCTTAGAACTTTGGGATTGTTATTAAAGTCACTTGCTGCAAGGAGTATTGAATTCTATTGATTTAGCAAGAAGCCTTCATGTTAGACAATGAATGCTATGTATGTTATTTTCTTAAGAACTTGTAATATTCTTTATGAAATAAATAATTTTGCAAGTGGTTTTCTTCATTAACGATCTCTACATATTATATTGTTATGCTTGTATCCTGTCTTGTATATTAGAGGCAACAATATGCATGCCATAGTAAAATGACGTTAGGGCATGTCTCTACAATGAGAAGTATCTATGGCACCAGAGCTAGGTCATATGAGAAGATGATTAACAATTGAAAAAAAATTAGTCCATTGATTTTTGAGTCATATCTAATTTATGAATCATGTCTTCATGGCAACAATGACTAAGCTACCTTTTGTAGGACATGGGAAAAGGGCTACGGATCTACTTCCTAGTACATACTGATGTTGCGGGCCCAATGAAATTAGTGATGTGCCGGCTAGAGGCAACTTTGATTACTTCATAATCTTTTATCGATGATTTATATTGGTATTTAGATAGTACTCTTTGAGACACAGAGTCTGAAGCCTTTGAAAAGTTCAAAGGCGTCAGACATGAATGTTGAAAAAGCAAACCTGAAAAAATCATTAAGATTCTTTCTGACAGTATTGAGGAGGTGAAAACTTAGGTCAGAATTCCTGGACCATCTCAGGTAAATGGCATAGTCTCTCAATTGACTCCACCTAGAGCCCTCTCAACTTCAACAAGATTTTTAGAATGGGGATCGGAAAACTATTAGATCTGGATTCGATCCATTGAATGAGCTTCAACCGACCTTTCCTAAATTTTCTGGGGATATTGTCTTAACTGTCTATATATTTTTGGAATAGGATTCCTCTAAACATTCCTACATATCGCGTATGCAATAGGCATGGTAGAACCAGTCTATAGAGCTATTCGGTTCCTCTAGAAGTGTGCGAGGATAGTGGTGATGGACTTCAATTGATTAGTCAAAGAATAATAAGCAGCACAAGTTAGACTATAAGGTTCTTTGAGCTTTGATTTATAGGATAATCCTAAAGAGTCATTATGATATTATTGGTCTCAACATTTACTACCATAAGCTATGATTGACTAGTGTGTGTG
>QRFJ01000173.1:165934-304327 GCA_006176705.1 Cocos nucifera
AAAAGATGTGATATTGAATTCATTGCCTAAATCCTACCTTCCATTCCTTACTCATTACAGAATGTTAAAGCCTACAGTCAACTATCATGGTTTGCTATGGTTGTTGTAGAACTTTGAGAAGGATTACTAGCTCTATAAGGAGTTAGTGAATATAGTGGGAAGGACTTCTTCTGGATGACTATTTAAGAAAGGAAAGAAAAATAAGAAGAAGATAAATAAATAGGTGCAATAACGTGCTATGACATCCATGATTAGGCAGACCAAGAAGCCTAAGTCTGACTAAAGTCAGGCAAAATGCTTTTATTATGAGAAGCAGGGGCAATGAAAGAGAAACTGCCCTCAATACATTGCCTTCCTAGATCCGAACAGGCTAAAAACGATACAAGCTATTGCTTCATAAGATAATTATATGATAACACCTTGCAAGCTTTCTATTTATGATAATACTACCTGAGTATTAGATACCAAAAGCCTGCTTAATATTTGCAATTCATTATAGGGTTTAAAGTTTAGTAGAAGATTTGAAGAAGGCTAGAGATTCCTAAATGTTGGAGATAGAAGATTAGTTCCAGTTCTAGCTTTAGGGATCATTAAGTTTGTATTCAATTCTCATGTTATTGTCCTTAGTAATTATCATTTTTGTCCTAATTTCTTCTTAAATATTATTTCTGTAGATCTTTTGGCCAAGAACGGTTATGAAAAATCAATAAAGAAAAAATTTTGTAATGTCATTTTGAATGATATTATTGTAATAAATGAACAATTGAACAATGAGATTTACGTATTATCACAGCCTATTAATTTAGTCTACTCATCTGATAAATGCCCTAGGATAGATAATATGTCTGATGCTTATCTTTGGCATTGTAGGCTAGGTCATATTAACAAAAATAGAATGAACAGGTTGACTCAGGAGAAAATCCTCAAAGTCAATAATTTTGAACCATTTCCTACCAATGAGTCTTCTCTACTTGGAAAGTTGACTATGTCATCTTTTACTAGAAAAGGTGAGCGAGCTAGTGAGATTCTAGGTCTAATATATACTAATGTATGTGGATCTATGAGCACAAGTGCCAGAGGTGGATATCAATACTTTATTAAGTTCACTGATGACCTATCTAGGTACGGATATATCTACCTGATGAAACACAAGTCTGAATCATTTGAAATATTCAAATAGTTCTGTAATGAGATAAAGAAATAAACTGGAAAGAGTATTAAAACTCTTTAATCAAACTGAGGGAGTGAGTATCTCTCTATTGATTTTCTGATATATCTAGAAAAGAATGGGATTCTCTTATAATGGACTCCTCTTGGGACACCACAACACAATGGTATGTCAGAAAGGAGGAATCGAATCTTGTTAGACATGGTTCATTCCATGATCGGCTTTACCAGTCTGCCGATCTTTTTTTGGGGATTTGCCTTGAATCGACATGTTATGTTCTTAATAAAGTTCCAAGTAAGTCTTTAACTAAAACACCATATGAGATACGGATAGGACGTAAGCCAGTACCATCATATCTTAAGCTTTGGAGGTGTCCAGCTTATGTCAAATATTTTAATGATAGACAAACTCAGACCTAGGTCTGATAAATATTTTTTCATTAGATATCCAAAAGAAATTAAAGAACATTATTTCTTCCTAGCTGATGAATAAAAGATATTCATCAGCCTTAAGGTAATCTTTTTAGAAAAGAAGTTTCTTTGTAAGAAAAAGAAAAGAAAAAAGTTTTAAAATAAAAAATAAAGTTAAAAAATAAAAATTAAAAATTAAAAGATGCAGAAATTTAAATTTGATACCAAGATCTACTAGTTAGATCTTAGCATCTACTTGCAATAAAATAAAAAGTAATAATTAAAGTATAGAAATTAAATTACAATAAAAATAAAGAGCATGAAATTAAAAATCATAAAAATAAATATTGCATTAATTAAAAGGTTCATAATTTAAATACATAAAAAAATAAATAAAATAGATTAATCTCTAATCTTGGATCGGCATTGGCAGAAAAATGGTGTAGAAGTCCAGCTCTTCTTCTCGGTACTCGTTGCTTTGAAGCAGCCTCTAATTCAAAGCCCAGCTCTATCCTATACTAAAGCTTCACCTTGATCGAAGATTATGAATTTTGGAATTCTGAAATCTTATTTATAAAGCTAGAAGGAGTGGAGGATTATTTTCTAGGCAATGTAGGACAAAGAGCCTTTTTAATCGTCAAAATAGAAAGAAATCCGAGTAAAATTCAGATTAAAATAGCTTTAAGACAAATCTGGTGAAGTCTGGTGAAATCTAGCCATTCAATAGAAATCCAACGAACAAAAAATCATCAAAATTGGATGTATATCGATCTAGATTAGGTCGGATTAAATTTTAATCGTTGATCATGCATTGATGGAGAAAATCTGGCCGTTGATCGCATGTTGGGAGTCCTGATCATCGGTGGGAGCATTATGGACTATTGGATCTGAGTCAGATGTGAGCGCTATCGTCTGATGGTGATCCACGTGAAGTCTAAAGCTGAATCAAAATAGAAAATTTCCTCCACCATCCAATCTTGATTGCAATCAATTGGATCCATCTGATCGTGCATTTACTATTCCCATAGACCGCATGGACCAGCTGCACCGCACACCATAATGAATCAGCGCCTCCTATCATCGAGTGAAAAGTCCAAATACCCTCTAAGCTGCGATAGATTTTCTATAAATCCTTTAAGAGTCTAGGTCCATCATGTGTCGCTTCGTGATTCGTCGATTTTTGCTAAGCTGGCGGTCCACGCCTGGATCATGGACCGACTGACGGCTTTCACGGCTGAGTCGGCTAGCATCGCTGGCATGACACACTGGCTTTATCGGCTTGGCTCGGTGCATTTGGATGCACCAACTGATATGGTATGGCAGCTTGAGCCGGCTGAGCCGTATGTTATTTTTTATTTAATTTTTATTTATTTTATTTTTTAGAAATTCATATCTTCTCCATTTTAGCTCCATTTTGCTCAAAACATATTTCATTGTGATAAAAAAATAAGCTCTTTCTATTGATAATAAAATTTTATTTTTTTTATTTTTATTATTTTTTAAATTATATTTTTTTAATAAATAAAAATATGAATTTCTCAAAAATATGTATCAATTAATTATTAATTTTTAAAAATTAATATAAATTAATTAATAAATTAATACTTTTATTAATAAATTTATGGTACTTATCACACCCCCCAACTTAAGCTTTGCTCATCCTCGAGTAAAGAAAAAACTTAGTTTTAAATATCTTTTCAAATTTTACCTAAGCAGTTTTCAGAATGGCCATTGTTATTCAGTAGAGCTTAAGTGAGATATATGATTGGGATATTAATACTTATCAATAAAAAAATTAAGTAAAGAACATTAAATTTTTTTGAACTTTTTCTAAATTATCCGATCTTTATCTTTGAATTGTCTAAACTTTCATATTAGCAAGTGTATTGCTACTTCCGCCCTTCATTTATTGATTTTTGTTTTCACATTGCCCATATTTTGATGCGAATTTCATTACTTACTTAGACAACGGGACTCGATTACTCGATGAAAAACCAATGTATTTTTTAAAAATTTTTTATTTTTGAACATTGTACCACTATTGAGTGTCTTAATTTCTTAAGCTTTCTATTTGATCCGTGTAGTAAGTCTTGGGCCAATGACTTTCAAATCAGTTGGCTGTAGGGCACTAGGTATAGAATACCCCTCGGGTTTACTAGCTCGAATCAAACAGGCTACGAGTTAAGACTAGCTTTACAATGAGCTTCTTTGCCCTTTCTATCTTTTGATGTGAAACTCAATGCTTGCTTAAGCAAAAAGGCCCGATTACTCAGTGAGAAGTACTTAAAAATTATTTTATTTTAATTTTTTTATATGAAAAAATATATAGTTACCCTATAGAAGTCCATAAAAAGTAGAATTTTCTTTGATGCTAGTAGAAAAAATTAGAAATGCTCAAAGAAATTTTTTTTATATTTTAGACTTAACTCTTTATTGGATTTTTCTAATACTTGATCCATTAATATCTCATAAATTCTCTGATCTGTGCATCAATTTTTTTTAAAAAATGCTTAGTTTAATTTGATTCTTAAGTATAATCAGGTGTCTAAATACTAAATACTAAATATTAAGTTTTTTGAGGATTTAAAATTTTAAAATTTTTATTTTTCTCTCCTCCAACTTAATTGACATTGTCCTTAATGGAGAAAAAAAAATAAAGAATGTAATAAAGAACATGAAAGATTACACCTGACTCAATATATTTTTAGTCTAGCACATGTCTTTGAGAATTTGGGCTTTCCCTCCAACTTATTCACCATGTCCTCAAAAGAAAGTAAACTAAAAAGATAAATTAGATAAAAAAAATTAAATATTAGGTTGCCTCTCAACAAGCGCTATGTTTATCATCTTCAGTCAGACATAATGTAGCTTACTATCCTATATCAAATACTGGATTGATAAATTTTAATGGTTCTGAATTGCCAATCTCAAGAAGATAATTTCTTATCTCTTTATTGATATAATCATTGTTAATTTTAGGAACATAATTTGTGACCCCATTCTTAGACCCATGTTTATTAAGAATTTCTTCTATTTGTTCTTCTAAAATGCTCATGAATTGAGTTTTTGAATTAGGAGTTAAGTTTAATGCATTGGGTACTAGAAGGGTGTCTAAAGGTGGGTTTAATTATGGAGGTAAATTAATATGATCTTGCTTAAACAATTCTATTGATACTTAATTACATGCCTCTTGATTTTTGTAAGAAGAACTGACTTCTAGGGTTGAAGAAAATAGGACATTAGGTTTATAAGTGTCGAGTAAATCATTTATTCTCTTTTTTCCTACGTCTATCTCATTTAAACTAAAACCGGTATCAGTACTAGTTTTGAGCATAGATTCTTTTATGTAGTTGGTCTCAGTACTAACCAGCATCAGTACTAGCCTCTCTCACCTGATCTTGGTATGGGTCCATAAGAATTCTATAGCTTTGAATTACTTTGGCATTCTTAAATTGAGGATTCTTAGGTGGGATATTAGATTGATAAGTTGGTCTAGATGGTTGGTGGACATTAGGTGGATTGTTTGAAATTGGTAGGCTCGATAGTTGATCTAGTTTTCTCCTCATGTTAGACTCAACTAATTATCCTATTTGAGCTTCTAGAGTCAAGATCGATTCTTGTTGATTCAAAATTAATTGTTGAAGTTGGTTCAATCTATCGTCAGCTAGATTGATCTATTGAGGAGGAGGGTATGATAGCTAGTTATTATATGATGGCTGGGTAAACCAACTAGGCTGACCATTATTATAGGTATAGTTTTGATATTGGGGCCTATTTTAATAGTTTTGGATAGGTGAAATTTGGGTCTGAGCCTGAGTTTGTTGGGATGTCCAAGAAAAATTATGGTAGTTGCTCCAATCTAGATTATATGAATTTGAAAATGGGTTGTTAATCAATTTGGAGTAACCTTGAGCAGCTTGAACTTATTCTTGGATAAAATATGAAAACTGTACAACAACAGAACATTCATTCACATGATGGGTTGGGCTAGCACAAATAGAATAAAACTCCTGATAATTAGAAAGTGATGAAAATTATGCAAGAGATTGTTGACCTAGGATTAGGAGTTGATCTAATTTCTAGGCATGAAGGTCAACTTTATCTAATTTTTGGACTATTAGGTTTAAATCAATCATTTGATTATCAGGTTTAATATGAATCAACCATTCAATTAAATTCAACTAAATCAGAAAAAGTGATTTTCTATTGTGCATGTATTAGTATAACCCTAATGTATGGTTCAAAATTTTTTAGATTTTTTTAAAGAATTTTTTATATATATTTTTATTATTTTATTATTTTATTATTTTTTAAAAAATTAATTTTTTAAATTATTTTATTTATTTTAATTATTATTTTAAATTTAATTTAATTTAATTTAATTATTATTTTTAATATTTTTTAGGTAGTTTAATTTAATTTAATTTAATTTTTAATTTAATTTATTTTATTTTTGAAGAGAAAAATAGAAAAAGAAATAAAA
This sequence comes from Cocos nucifera, assembly GCA_006176705.1. Lineage (NCBI taxonomy): Eukaryota > Viridiplantae > Streptophyta > Magnoliopsida > Arecales > Arecaceae > Cocos > Cocos nucifera. The sequence goes on from QRFJ01000173.1 coordinate 171,996, forward strand.
GTTCTAAAGAAGAGGTCCTAAGGAGTCCTAAAGCTAAGAAAAGAGAGAAGAATTAGTTTTAATTAGTAATAACGTTGGTTAGCAATCAAGTTGGTCAATCAATCTTGACTAAGGATTATCCTAGATCTAGATAGCTCCTAACTATCAAGATTACCATCAAACCCTCCAAGTATAAGATCAGCCAATCAACTAGCCAGGTAAGTATAAGATTGGCGGAAGTTTTTCTGTAGCTTGCCTTAGACACCAATTATGCTTGACTAGTTAAGCTAACGAAATCAATTAGAAACCACCTTCCTTCAGGCCCAATCGTTCCTAAACCATTTTCCTAGACACCAATTAAATTGGTTAACCCTATCCCGATTCAACTCTTAGGGTTTCTTGTCCTAATGAGCTTGAATATCCTTTAGGATCAACGTCTAATTGATTTTAAGAATTAAGGTTTGGGTTAATGCAATATGAGGGTTGGTTGCTTGTGGGCCAAGGAAGGGTGATCAAATCCCCATCTTATCTTGTTTAATTGGGTGTTGTCCTTAATTTGATTTAATATGATATGCAAAAAAAAATTTAGACAAGGGGTTCTATGCAATTTAAACTAGATGCATGTAATTAATTGAATTTTGAAAAGCTCACCTTGCCTCCAGCAATCACCAAAAATAAAAATAAAACTAATATGATGCATGCTCTAAATAGTTAGGATTTTTAATCTTATTATGAAGCTTTTAATTAGGTTTAAATGGATATTTTTAAATTAATTTGAAAATAAAATAAATAAATAAATAAAATAAATAAAAAGGAAAGAGGACTAGGGTTAGGATTGCTCTCACCAAGCAAAACTAAATGATTTGTTTCTTACCTTGGTTCTTTTTATTCTTTAACCTCTTCTTTGGCAAAATAAATAAGAAAAGGTTAGCAAGCAATATTTATAAGAAAATAAAAATTTTATTTATAATTTATTTATAAAAAAATTAAAAAGATAAAAAATTTAATGTCCATCCCTTCTATGGCAATGATGCCAAAAACTTGATAAGAATGCGATGTTGTCATTAAGATACCATGTTTATCAGTTTAATTTAACTTCTTAAAATAATTAAAAATATGTAGATAGCAGTGAGTCAGATCAAATCCATAGGAAAGGTAGTATTTTAGTTTTAAAATCTTTGATTTTTTAAAAAAAAAAAAAAAGAAAAGAGTTTTAAAATAAAAAATGAAGGTGAAAAATAAAAAGTAAAAATTAAAAGGTGCAGAAATTTAAACTTGGTGCTAAGATCTACTAGTTAGATCTTAGCATCTACTTGCAATAAAATAAGAAGTAATAATTAAATTATAAAAATTAAATTACAATAAAAATAAAGAGCATAAAATTAAAAAGTATAAAAATAAATATTATATCAATTAAAAGGTTCGTAATTTAAATATATAAAAAAATAAATAAATAAAATAGGGTAATCTCTAATCTTGGATCAGCATTGGCAAAAAGATGGTGTAGAAGCCCAGCTCTTCTTCTCAGCATCCATTGCTTTGAAGCAGCCTCTAATCTAAAGCCCAGCTCTATCCTATACCAAAGCTTCACCTTGATCGAAGATTATGAATTTTAGAAGTCTGGGATCTTATTTATAGAGCTAGGAAGAGTGGAGGATTTTCTTCTAGGCAATGTGGGACAAAGAGCCTTTTTAATCGTCAAAATAGGAAGAAATCTGAGTAAAATTTGGATTAAAATAGCTTTAAGACAAATCTGATGAAGTCTGATGAAATCTAGCCGTTCAATAGGAATTCAACGGACTAAAAATCATCAAATCGGATGTGTATCGACCTAGATTAGGTTGGACTAATTTCTTATTGTTGATCGGACGTTGATGGAAAAAATTTGACCACTGATCGCACTTTGGGAGTCCTGATCACCATCGGAAGCATTCTGGACCGTTAGATCTGAATCAGATGTGAGTGCTGCCATTCGATGGTGATCCGCATGAAGTCTGAAGCTGAATCAAAGTAGAAAATTTCCTCCACCATCCGATCTTGATCGCAATCAATTGGATGAGTCTGATCGCACATTCATTATTCCCATAGACCGCATGGATCGGCTGCACTGTACACCACAATGAATCAGTGCCTCCTATCATCGAGTGAAAAGTCCAAAATGCCCTGTGAGCCATGATAGATTTTCTGTAAACCCTTTAAGGGTCTAGGTCCACCATGTGTTGCTTCATGATTCGTCGATTTCTGCTAAGCTGGCAGTCCATGCCTGGATCGTGGACCGGCTGACGACTTCTGCTGCTGAGTCGGCTAGCATCGCTAGCTTGGCACGCTGGCTTTGTTGGCTTGGCTCGGTGTGTTTGGATGCGCCGCCTGATATGGCGTGGTGACTTGAGCCGACTGAGCCGTATGTTATTTTTCATTTAATTTTTATTTATTTTATTTCTTTAAAAATTCATATATTCTCTATTTTAGCTTCATTTTACTTGAAATTTATTTTGTTATGATCAAAAAAATAAGCACTTTCCATTGATAATAATTTTTTATTTTTATTATTTTTAGTTAATTTTATTAATAAATAAAATATATAAATTTCTTAAAAATATGTATTAATTAATTATTAATTCTTAAAATTAATATGAATTAATTAATAAATTAATATTTTTATTGGTGAATTTATAGTACTTATCATGAACCTATCCATAGGTTCACATGGGTTGACCAAGCAAAGTTGGGCTCGTGTGTAGTTTATATGGATTTTAGTATCCACTAAGAAATTAAAGTAATTTCTCGAATTAGAGGTAGAGGCTACCAATTTATATAAAATAGTGAGAGAATCTTTAGACTAAAGTTCAAGTCTTTAGGATAATTGATTCATATACTAATTTGGTTTGATTTTCCTTATTACGTAGGAATGGCCACTAACCTATCGCTTCGGTCATTATTAGATAATGATAAATTAATGGGATCTAACTATGATAGTTGGTATCATAAATTGAAAATCGTCCTGGAGCATGAGTGGATCCTTTATGTCGTAATAGATTCTACACATGAGGAGCCAGCTTTGAACGCTAGAGGAGCGGTTCAAGATACTTATCAGAAGTGGCTCAATGATCATACCACCGTTTGGTATATAATGCTGGCAGTAATGAATGACAAGTTCAGCTGTAGGTTTGAAAATGCCCAGCCATAGGAGATGCTTCAAATGTTGAACGACTCCTTTGGCATGCCTGACGATACTGAAAGGTACAAAACAAGTTATGCTATTTTCAATGCTTGGATGAGGGATGGGGCCTCAGTCATTGATCATGTATTGTACATGATCGAGATGATCGAGCACCTTAGCAAGCTGGGCTTTCCCCTGCACGAGTAGCTCGGTAAGGATGTGATCCTTAATTTCTTGTCCATGTCCTTCCTCCCCTTCCTAACTCATTTTAGTATGACAAAGCCTGCAGTCAACTACCATGAATTGTTGGGTTTGCTACTGAACTTTGAGAAAGATCACCAACTCCATAAGAAGATGGTGAATGTAGTGGAAGGGTCTTTTTTTGGTCATCGACCCTTTGAGAAAGGAAAGAAGAACAACAAGAAGAACAAGACGGTGCAGCCAACTGCTGGGATGACTGCACAGGGTCGGACCAAGAAGCGCAAGCCCAATAAGAGCCAGGTAGAGTGCTTCTTCTACAAGAAGCAGGGGCACTGGAAGAGGAACTATCCTCTGTACATTGCCTCCCTAGACCCAAATAGGCCGAGAAGGAAGGAAGTGGTTGCTGGGTAAGGTAATTATATGATAACATCTTGCAATTTTTTCTTATTTGATTCTACTGCCTAGGTATTAGATATTGAAAGCCCTTATCATATTTCTAATTCTATGCAGTGCTTGCAAGTCAGTAGGAGATTTGATCAAGACGAGAGGTTCCTGAATATTAGAGATGGAAGATAAGTTCGAATTCTAGCTTTAGAAATCATGAACCTTGTAATCAATTCAAATAAAGTTATTCTTAATGAATACATTTTTGTCCAACTTTCTTATTGAATGTCATTTCTGTAGGCCTTTTGTCCATGAATGATTTTAAAATATCAATAAAAGAAAAATTTTGTAATGTCATTTTGAATGATGTTATAATTTTTATTGGATAATTGAATAACAAAATTTATTTACTTTCTATGCCTGTTAACATAGTTCAATCCTCCGGTAAATGCACTAGAATTAGTAATGTGTTTGATGTATATCTTTGGCACTATAGGCTAGGTCATATTAACAAGAATAGAATTAATAGATTAACTTAAGAAGGAATTCTTGAGGTTAGTGATTGTGAATCACTTCCAACCTATGAGTCATGTCTTCTTGGTAAGGTGACCAAGTCATCTTTTACTGAAAATGGTGAATGAGCCACTGAACTCCTAAGTCTAGTACATTCGGATGTATGTGGATCCATGAGCTCAAGTATCAGAGGTGGATACTTCTACTTCATAACCTTCACAGACGATCTATCGAGATATGGGTACATCTATTTAATGAAGCATAAGTCGGAGTCATTTGAAATGTTCAAACTATTTCGGAATGAGATAGAAAAGCAAATTGGGAAGAGTATTAAAACTATTTGATCTGATCGAGAGAGTGAATATCCTTCCAATGAGTTTTTGACATATCTTGGAGAAAATAGGATTCTCTCCCAATGGACCCCTCCTGAAAAACCACAACATAATGGTGTGTCTAAAAGAAGAAATCAGACCCTATTGGACATGGTTCGATCCACGATGGGATTTGCTGGTTTGTCAATCTTTCTATGGGGATATGCGCTTGAGTCAGTTTGTTACATTCTAAATAGGATTTTGAGTAAATTTGTTAATAAAACACCATATGAGATATGGACAGGGCATAAGCCAGTGCTTTCCTACCTTAGGGTTTGGGGGTGTTCGGCTTACGTCAAACGTTTGATGATAGATAAGCTTGGACCTAGGTCTGATAAGTATAGTTTTATAGGTTATCCAAAAGAAATCAAAGGATACTACTTCTACCTTGCTGATGAGCAAAACGTGTTTGTCAACTTTAAGATAGTCTTTTTAGAAAAAGAGTTCCTTGGTGAAGGAACTAATGCCTCTAAGGTTGAACTTGATGAAGTACGATATATGGAAGAACAGACATAAGTTGTAGAATTTGAGCTGGATCTGATTAGATCAAACCTAGAATCCATTATAGATGCACCCTTAAGATGATCTGGTAGATTACCATATCAACCAGACATATACTATGGTTTTTTGATCCGAGATGGGGATCCTATCGAACTCGATGAGAACGATCAGGACCCGATCACCTATATGGATGCAATGCAGAGATCTGACTCTGAGAAATGACTTGAGGCCATGAAATTTGAAATGGAATCCATGAAGGTCAATGATGTATGGACATTGGTTGACCCACTTGAAGGGATAAAATCCATAGGGTGTAAGTGGGTCTTCAAAAGAAAAGGGGTGTAGATAGAAAGGTGGAGACCTATAAAGCTCATCAGGTTGCCAAGAGGTATCGTCAACATTATGGTATTGACTATGATGAGATGTTTTTTTCTGTTGCAATGCTCAAATCCATTTGGATTATGCTTGCTATCGCTGTCCATCTAGATTATGAAATCTAGCAGATGAATGTGAAAATGACTTTCCTAAATGAAGAGCTGGATGAAGAAGTGTATATGATACAGCCTGAAGGATTCACATCAATGGATGAGTCTAAGGTGTGTAAGCTTCAAAGGTCCATTTATGGATTGAAGCAGGCATCTCGAAGCTGGAACATACGATTTGATAGAATAATCAAAATATATGACTTCGTTAAGAACGAAGAGGAGCCCTGGATATACAAGTGGGCTAATGGTTCAGTAATAGTATTCCTAGTATTCTATGTGGATGACATTCTCTTAATTGAGAATAATGTTCCTACATTGTAAGAAATAAAGATCTAGTTGTCATCACAGTTCTCCATGAAAGATCTGGAAGAAGCTTCCTACATCCTAGGGATAAAGATCTCTAGAGATAGATCTAAAAGATTGCTTGGATTATTCCAGTCTACATACATTCATACTGTGCTAAAATGGTTCAGCATGGAGAATTCCAAGAAAGGCTATATACTGATAGGCCATGGAATTTCTCTTTCAAAAAGGAATTGTCCGACAACACCTCTAGAAAGAGAGCATGTGAGTAGAATACCATATACTTCGACAGTAGATTCTATCATGTATGCCATGACATATACCCGACCAGATGTGGCATACTCACTAGGGGTTGTGAGTAGATACCAATCTGATCTAGGGGAGAATCATTGGAAGGTTGTTAAAACTATTCTGAAGTATTTGAGAAATACTAAGAACCAGTAGCTTGTATATGGTGAAACAGACTTAAAACTTATGGGGTTCATAGACTCTAGTTTCAGTCTGATCATGATGATAGTAAGAGTGTGTCAAGATATATATTCACTCTTAATGATGGGGTCGTCTGCTGGAAGAGTTTCAAGCAACACATTATGGCCAATTCAGTTTGTGAGGCAGAGTATGTCGCTGCATCAGATGCTGCCAAAGAAGCAGTGTGGCTGAGAAAATTCATCACCGAGCTTAGAGTAGCACCCTTCCTTGATGGTCCAATTCTGCTCTATTACGATAGCTCTGGAGCCATTGCTCAGGCGAAGGAACCTAAGGCACACTAGTGGACAAAGCATATTCTGCGTCACTTCCATCTTGTCCAAGAAATTATGGATCGAGCTGATGTCAACCTTCAAAAGATTGATGAAAAGGAGAACCTGGCCGACCCATTCACTAAAGCTATTACGGTGAAGGAGTTCAATGACTTCAAGTTAAAGATAGATATTAGATACTGCATCGATTGGCTTTAGTCCAAGTGGAAGATTGTTGGAAATATGTTGCAAAGCCAATCATCAGCCTATTGAAGGTTGGGCTATACATTTATAATTATTTATGAATCTTAAATTAATAAAAATTATTTTGGCATTTTTTATCACAAAATCTATTATCTTCTAATGAACTCCTATGTTGTGATGATGTCCTTAGGACTATCTAGATTCGACAAAAAAGAATTTATCATTTAGCCCTTAAATTGTACATGACCAAAAGATACATTGTTACTTAGAACGATAACATTTATCGAGTATAGGACATTGTATGCCATATAGGTTGGTTGTCCTCGTAACCAAGGAATGTTGAGATACTGGTATGGCATGCAAGTGAGATGTATGGGTACAACTGCACTGAACGTGACCAACTCTGGAGCTTTTTTTCTGTCAAGATTAGCCCCAAAGGATATGGGTATAAGTGTTTCTTAGACTAGAGACCACCATGGTGACTTGCAAGCAACTCACTGTACTTGTATACCGGACTACTTGAATTTTTAATTCAGTGATTGAAGGCTACTAGATGTAGTCAAGTACTTGATATGTTGGTGTGTGAGTCAAGATGGGATTGATCCCTCCAAGTGTTGGAGCAAGTGCATCGCTGTATTTTAATTTAGCAAATCCTCAATCGGGATAGTCCATATGATGGATGCTAAATTTTGAAATGCATTATGGATGAATTTTAGGATTGACAGTAAACCCTAAATCATCCTTTAAGCATCGTGGTCAAGGGGATGAATTATATGATAACCATATTCCACAGGTTCATTATTGTTGCATTATGACTTTTCGACCTATCTGGACATCGGGTATTATTGCTAGATGGTCACATCGATTGTTACAGAAAATTAGTTCCTATGCTACTAGCTTAGGATTTGAATCTATGGGGTCACACACATAAAGAGTTCCTACCTAATTTGATGGCTGATCATGAGTCCTGATGACCTAGGATACTATGGTCAAGAGTTCCACTAGACTGGGACTTTATGACCAAGAGTTTCACTAGACTAGAACTCTCAGTTCTACTCATCTAAGACTCTCTGATCAAGAGTTCCACTGATCTAGGACTCTTCAAGAGTTTCATGTTGATGGGACTCTATTGCCCAGACATCCATCCAATTGGAACTCTATGTTTATTGAAAGATTAATTAATAATTTGATTGTTAATTAACTCAATTTGATTGAGCAATGGAGATTTGATCAAGTTTGAGCGAATTAGATTCAATTGGGTTTGACCCGATCAGGTCATGAGTTGACCTAATCGCTGTGGGAGATTGGACCCTGATTTAATCAGGGGCTAAACTAAATTAATTTTTAATTTAATTAGAAATTTAATAAGTTAGATTAAGTCTAATTTAATTAGATTTGACCGGGTCTTATTCGGTCTGGAATAATTGGTTTAGTAGAAACAAATTTTGAAAAGTCAAAGGAGGTTTGAACTTTCAACTCCTTGCACCTACAATATTTGACCAACCTTTGACCCACGCCCCTCTTTATTTTACATGGATTTTTCCTCACACCCAAATATCTTCTATGCCCCTTATCTCTTTTACCTTTGACCTGGTCCAATGGTTGGACTGGTTAAAATAATTTGAATTTTGAATTCAATGTAGAAGTTGAAACTTCTCAACTCCCTCTCGTTCTTATCCTTTTCCCACGCCCACTTTGATTTTACTTCATGCAATTTTTTTGTGCATTCTCAAAGTGGACACACAAAAGGAGAGTTTTTCTATGTGTCAAATACTCTAGTATGCATGTTGGATAGGGATAAGAAGGTTTTTGAATTTGATGTTGGTTGGGAGGTTGAAACAAGTTCAACCTCCAACCCTTATCTCTTTCCATGATCTTTTCCCATGGTATTCATGTCAATAAATTATGATAATTTTTATGAATGTAGTAGAGGGGGTTAGCATTCTGTGATAAAAATTTCAATATGATTGGGCATTAGTTTTGGGTGAGAAAAGTCTTAGAGTGAAGGTGAGTAGGGTCCTGCAGCACTTTGTTTTTCCCTCATGCCTCTCTTCTCTTCTAATTTTCACCTCTAAGGATCCTCAATTTTTAGATATAATCTAAATAGAGTTTATAGATCCAAAAGTCATATTTTCATAAAAACTTATTTTATGGAAAAATTTCACACAAAGAGGGCATGATAGAATTTTCAGTGTGTCAGAATTTTTGGGCAGAGTGAAATCCTAGATTTAGGAATCTAGGTTCGGGTGGAGATATCGAGTGCTGTGAGGATTGGAATGCCACCAAATTTGAAACACCTCTTCCTCATTCTCCATTGTTTATGTTCTAATCTTTTAGAGTAACTGAGAAATCAAAAAATGTATGATCGATCGGATCAATCATGATCAGTCATTGAAGGTCCCAATGAGAAGCTATCACTCCAGTGGGGCTGATCGGGATCAGGAGCTTCGTGTGAACCAACCATAATGGCCAGACACGTGTGTGACTATAGTGTAACATTAGAGCATTATCCGATGGATTTAGATTATGGTGATGAGCTACCCACGAAAAGATAGTGTTTTGAACAAATAGATATAGTAAAGAGTTTGCTACATAGTTTTATTTTCAGATCTATATGAATGCATGTATATTGTGTTTAGATCCTTAGTGTAGAGCTTAATATTCTAATATAATCAAAAATTAATTAATTAGATTAATTAATTTTTTACTATATTTTAGCTATTTTCAAAAATATTTTTGAAAGTAGCACTGCAAACTCTGCACTACTTCCTTCGCTTTAGGTAATTGAAATGTTTGAAAATGGTAAGAGATTCCTGAAAGATAGGAAAGGAAGTCTTGCTCCAATCCTAGCTTTAGAAATTGTCAAGCTTATTTTCAAAAGATGTCATTTTGAGTGATTGTCACTATTATCCATCGTTTATGATAAATGTGATCTCCATTGATCTTTTGGCCAGAGATGCTTATAATTTATCAATAAAGGAGATTATTGTGATATTATTATGCATAATGTTATAATAATACATGATCAATAAAGAAATGGCATTTAACATTAACACAGCCTGTTAAGTATAATGTACACATTTAATAAACATCCAAGTTAGATTATATCATGGATGTCTATCTTTGACATTATAGGCTTAGTCATCTTGACAAGAATAGGATAAATAGGCTAGCTTAATAAAAAAACCTCAACATCAATGATTATGAATCATTGATGACCTGTGAGTCTTGTTTTCTTGTAAAGATGACAAAATCATCTTTTACTAGAAAGGATGAAGGAGCCGATAAAGTTCTAAGTCTCATACATAGTGATGTATATGGACCTATGAACTCAAGTGCAAGATATCAATATTTCATTATAGACGATCTATCTGGACATGGTGCGTCTATCCTGAATCATTTGAAATATTCAAATGATTTTGTAATAAAATAGAGAAATAAACTAGAAATGGTATTGAAACACTTCGATCAGATCAAAGAGATGAATACTTATCCAGTAAGTTTGTGACATATCTAGGAGAGAATAAGATTCTTTCTCAGTGGATTCTATTTTGGAATACAATGTATCGAAAAGAAGAAATTGAACTTTATTAGACATGGTTCAATCCATGATAGGGTTCACTAGTCTATCTATTTTAGGGTTGTACTCTTGTGACTACTTATTTTACTCTAAAAATTTGCACCAAATAAATTTGTTGTAAAGACTCCATATGGAATATGGATCAAGCGTAGACCTAGACTCTCTCACTTTCGGATTTGGGGTTAATCAACCTACGTCATAGGTTTGTACATAGATAAACTTGGATCCTAATCTAATAGGTGTTTAAGAATTATTAATTCTACCATGTTGAAGAACATAAGATGTTCATGAGCAGAAGAGCATTCTTTTTGGAAAGGAGTTTCTTAGAGAAGGAACTCTAAGAACTGCAATGTAAGCTGTGTAGTTACTGAAATTCAATAGCAGGTTGGGAGTGGCACCCTCTACAGATGGTCCAGTCCTATTATAGCACTGGAGCCATAGCTCAGGCTAAAGAACTGAAAGACCAGCATATTCTGCATCGCTTTCATCTTAGATATTAGATCTAGATGACGTCAATCTTTAGAAAATCGATGAAAAAGAAGAATTTGACCGACCTATTTGCTAAGGCCTCAAAACTAAAGAGTTCTATGAACTTAAATGAATGATAGGATATTTCATATCATTTTGATTGGCTTTAGTCCAAGTAAAAGTTATTAAAAAATGTATCCTAAAGCCAATCATCTAAGTTGTAGATGATTAGAACCTATATATGAATTATCTAATATTAATAGTTATTTGGCTGGTTTATCATAAAAGTTTTATTTTTCTTAAATGAACTTCTAAATTATGATGAAGTCCTTAGAACCATAATCAATCAATAAAGGAGAATTTATCAGATGGTTCTTAAACTGTTCACGATCAAATGATAAGTTATTAACAAGGATGATAACTTATCGAGTGTAGGTCGCTATATACTATATACATTGGTTGTTCTCATAACCAAGTGGTGTAGAGATAGTAGTATAGCATCCAGATGAGATCTACGAGTACATTTGCACTGAACATGACTAATGTAGTACTCTACTATCAAGAGTAGCTAGCTAAGGTCAATGGATATAAGTGTTCCTTCGATCTGAGATCATCATGGTGACTTGCAAGTAACTTACTATACTTTAGTGCTAAACTAGCTGTATTTCTAATATAGGTTCAAAAAGTTTCTTGATATAGTCAAGTACTTGTAGAGTTAGTGTGTGAGTTAAGATGGGATTAACCACTCCTGATTAACTTCAAGAAAGGAATGACTCACTGTATTTCAATTTAGCAAAAACTTGGCCTGGGTAATCCTTATGATGAGTCACGAATTTGCAAAATTTTGAGACATAATAGAAATAACTTGTATGAGTGTTGACAGCTTACACGAAGTTGTCTTGAGCATTATTGATCAAAGGGATGAATTATACAGTAACCATTGATCAGGGTTCTAAAAATATTGCTTTACATACATTCGACCTATCCGAACGTCGGGTACCATTGCTAGATGGTCATTTTGATTGATACAAGAATTAGTTCCCATGCTACCAACTTAGGTTCGAACCTATGGGGTCACATATATAAGAGGTTGTAAGCTGATTAGATGGTTAATCGATGATTGAAAATCATTCTAAGGTTAAATAGTCAATGCGATTGATGTTTGACCTAATACAAGTATTGCAGGAGGATTGATCAGTAATTGAATTGCTAATTAGCTCAATTTGATTGAGCTATCTGACTAAAATCAAGTCAAATTGAATTAGATTCAATTATAATTAGTTAGGACTTAATTGGATTAAGTCTAATTGATTTATTGGATAAGCCAATCGCAATGAAGAACAAGTCCTTGTTAGACAAGGACTTGAGTGCACCTAATTCGTAATTGAGTTAGAACTTTAATCAAAATTAAACATGATTTAATATGATTTAATTAGGCTCTTGGTTTGACTAGGATCACCCTCAAAAAAGGTTGAATTTATCCAAGTTAGATTAGGTTCAAAATTTGGATTGACCTAGTCTACATTAGAGAAGTCCTAGTTAGACTAGGACTCTTCATTTTTAATGTGCCTAGATCTCACGCCCCCTTATTTAATTTTCTGAGTTTTATGTGAATTATTCCATGCCCCAAAATGGTTCCCACACCCTCTCTTTGGTTGTTTTGGAATTAGTTTCAATTTTGTCAAAATTAGAAAGTTGTTTGGGTTGGTTTCTTTTTGAAAGAGTCCCAAAATTCCAAAACATCTTCTTTCCTACTTGCGCCAAAATTCCTCCATGTCCTCCTGATTTTTGGTTTGTCCACTTTCTTCTTTTGTATGTGGAATGTGAAGGTCTCACACTTGATTTTGTGGGAGGGGCATCCAAGTGGACACCCCATAGGATTCCTTAGAAACCTCCTCAAAACTAGGTTTTGACCTAGTCAAAGGAGGGTTGTTATGTGATGCCCCCTTCTGAGAGATTTTGTGCATAAAAAATTTTGGGGTATTCCACCAATAATAGAAAAAAAGGAGAGGTGTGGTGTGGTGGTTTGAGGCACCTACATCCTTGGAGAAAAGTATTTCATTAGGACATGAAAAGTTCATATCCTGTTGAAGATAAAGGTAAGAGAGAAGATTGTCTTCTCTTATAGTTTTTCTTTAAAGTTTATTTTCTCCTTATTTCTTTGTGATTTTTCAATGAGAGACATCTGAGGGAGAAAGGGAGAGGGTGTGGAGGATGAGTGCTCCAAGGTGTTTGGGCATGGTTGTCCTTTTTGGACATGATCTGATCATGTCCTGATGAGAGAAGAAGAGAAAAAAGGTCTTCTCTTAGGGTTTCTTTGAGAACCCTTCTGCTCTATTTATTTATGGGATTTTTCTATGAGAAAAATTAGAGAATGTTAGATCCAGAAGAATAAAAAAAATCTAGAGGAGAAGGTCTCCTCTTGTCCTAACATAGAGATGTTTTCAGGACATCAATCGTTGATGTCCTAAAAAAGAAGATCTGTCTTCTCTTAGGATGTTTTTTCTTGGATTTTATTTTCTAAATTTTGAAAGATCCAAGGGTTGGATTTCTTCCTTATTCTTTCTTGTATTCTTCATCTCTTGGAGTGTCTAAGAGATTGGAAGAATAATTTTTAGATTAACCATTAGGAGGGATCCACAAGAAGCTAGCACTTCGAACGGATCTTCGTTCGACGAACCTCCGATCTATATTGCAATTTCATGTGGACTATCTATAGAGATAGGATGCATGTGCGGCTCTAAGCAATAAGAACAACATTAGGACTTGATCGTGGTGTTCTCAACCTGTGCGAAGGTAAGAGATTTTATCTCTTCTTTCACCTAGATATGATCTAGGATTTGATCTAGAACTATTCTAGATCTAGGGTATTGATCTGATCAATACCAAAGTACTTTAATTTTTAGATTTATGTATACGTTATGACATGTTATAGATTCTAGATGTAGGGTTTAGTAATTAAATTACATGCTTTTGTAGATTAAATAGTTTAATCTACATCTTTCGTTGTGATTTATTTTGAAGAAATTTTAAAATACAAGCATGAAATCTTGGATGTTTTCCATCACCTAGAAGATTTAAAATTTTAATTAAAAATATCAAAAATATCTTTCAGTAGTATGTTACCATGCAATTCGATCCTACGATCATCCTGCATCCTGAATATTACTCTGGATATGGAATCATGTCAAATCTAATATCATATTAATATTTCTCTCAATCTTATAATGATGATTCGATTAATGCAATATTAGAAATTATTTTTAATGTTCATTATGTTTTGATCTAAGATTTTCTGAATCATCATTTGATTGAAGCAACTAGGATGCGATCTCTTCTTAGTTGGAGTGATTGATTCCATGTTGGCCTACTCACAACCTCCATATGCAATCCACCATATCCAGAACACTGCATACATGACTAAATTATAAATAAGTAAGAACCAAAATATGGATTCATGCATACAAAGTTTTATGATAGTCTTAGATCAAAAGATTACATGCACAACTTCCACTATGAGAAACATCTCTTGACAAGTATGTAGAACTCCATCAGATGTTCTCAAGTTGTATCAATTTAGTGAACTCATTCTCTAATAAGCACCCACATCCTTGTATTATTATCTCACACAAGTGATTATGAGATCAATCACCATCAAGCATACCTAGGATGTTCCAGTCTTTCCAGAAATATTGATCCCTAGCTCAATGCTCCATCGACCAAGAATATTTTAGATTAGGATTTTAGAATCTTAGGTCTCATAGATATAATCTTATCATAATCCTAAAATCATAGTCCTATTCTATAGGATTCATCATAATCATAAGCAAATAATGAGACACAGCATATGATGAAATATAAATATCTTTATTTATTTATAAAATATCATCACATGAGTTTTGAAGATAAGAGAAGAACTCATCTTGGTAAGTCTGATAGATTCGACCAGTAGTTTTTAATTGAGAGCTACTCGATTTGGATATGTCCATGATGAGTTAATGGCATATCCCTCCCACCAATCTTACTTACCTGGCCATTTAGGTTGATCCAATTTTGTATTGAGGTGGCTAACAATTCAAGCTAACCCATGCCACTAAGTTAGTCAAAATTGTTATGACTAAATAAAGATTAAAGAGAACTAAATTAAAATCTTTCTAAGAAAATATTAAGTCAATTGGTCTTCTACCATTGTAGTTGGAGGATGGGTTGGGCTCAATATTTTGGATACGGTGAGGGTTCTAATTATGAATCTAGTTTGTGCAAATAGTGGGTCTGACTTAACTAAGGAGTGGAGTAATATTTCAAGCATGGTGAGCTTCATGAATTAGAGATCTACTTGGATGTAACATGTTTAGAGAAATATTGGATAAGAATTATCCACTCATCGGCTAACTTATTATCAATAACTATTAGGTGAGGTGGTGAGCCAATCAATGGGATCCATCAATCACTAAAAGTCAATGATTGTGGAGACTTTCACATCTCTGTCAATGGAGTGTAGGGATCCAGAAAAATAGTGGAAGCTTAAAATTTCTTTAAAAATAAAATTTTTAAATAAATTGGTTAAGTCAATTACATGTCTAACTAGAAACTTTGACTCTCTATAGAAAAATATTTGCATCCAACCCCCTAGTCAGAATCCTAGAAACCCACTGATTGACTAGACAAAATTTCAAGAATTGGCTCTAGAAATTGAAAATTATTTTGAGTTTTGAGAAGCTAACTTATGTCCTAGACCAGGAACTTTCTACTCTTCCAGCCCGTCTGATCGTCGATCAGAGAGTGTCTCATAAGAAGTGATTGGATATTGACAATAAGGTTAGGTGCTACGTATTGGCCTTGATGTCTAACGAATTATGGTGCCAACACAAGAATATGAAGATTGCTAGCCAAATATTAGCCCACCTACAAGAGTTGTACGATGAGCAAAGTTGTGCAACATGCTATGAAATGTTGAAGAGGCTCTTCAAGGTGCACATGTATGATGGGCAGTCAGTCCATGATCATTGCTTATTGATGATCAAGGACTTGGAGGAGCTTAAGAAGCTTGATTGATTTGATCCTATAGTCCTTGACTGATTTGTATGGATAGTTTATTATGAATTTTCATATGAATAAGATTTAGAGCATCCTAGCCTAGTTGTTGAATTTGCTGGTTACTACTGAGGGGATCTTAAAAAGCTCAAGAGGCTCAATGCTTGCTATGGAGCAGACTTCTTTCAAGAGAAAGTCCTCTAGGAAGAAAAACAAGTTTGCGAAGAAGTAGAAGATCAAGGAGAAGAAGCAAAACAAGAAGGGAGATCCGAAGAAGAAGGCCATGGAGAAAGAAAAGTATTTTCACTACAACTCCGATGGCCATTAGAAGTGAAACTGCCCTACGTACCTAGCTAACCTAAAGAACAAGTAGGAAGATGGACCTTCTGAAGGTATGCTTGTTAAAGAGATGAACCTAATGGCTTCTTCTGCATCTAGTTGGATGCTTAACTCTGGATCTAGTGCTCATTTGTGCACTTTTTTATAGAATTTTGAGGATAGCAAGAGGTTGAGGGACAGTGAGATGATCCTACACGTCAGAAATATAGCAAGAGTTGTTGCTATGGCTATGAAAACCTATCCTCTGTGATTACCATCAAAAAGCATCTTAGTACTTAGGAACTATTTTTATGTACCTACCATGCGTAGAAATTTGATTTCTATTTCATCTTTGGCATAAGAAAACTATGTAATTAGTTTCTTTAAGGACCACTGTACTATTTTTTTTGAAAGAAATAAAATTGCAAGTAGTTTCTTAATAAACGATCTCTATTAGTTACATATAGATGTATCTGTTAATAATGTTGAGCATAGGGTGAATGCCATAGGATCTAACCAACCTAGAATAGTGTTAATGAAAAATACTTGTGGCACCTTAAGCTAGGTTATATAGCTGAAGATAGGATTAACAAATTGAAGAAATCCATACCAAAGGGTCCATTGATTTTTGAGTCATATCTGATTTATGAGTTATGCCTTCAAGGTAAAATGACCAAGCTACCCTTTGTAGGACATAGGGAAAGGACCATAGAGCTACTTGCTTTGGTATATATAGATGTCTACGGCCCACTCAATATATCAGCCAGAGGTGATTTTGTCTACTTCATTACCTTCACTGATGATTTATCTCAATAAGGATATGTGTACCTGATGCAACACAACTCTAAAGTCTTTAAAAAGTTCAAAATGTTTAGACATGAAGTGAAAAAATAAACCAGAAAGCCCATTAAGGTTCTTTGATCATATCGAGAAGATAAATATCTTAGTTGAGAATTTCTGGACTATCTCAAAAAGAATGACATAGTCTCACAATGGACTCTGCCTGGAATGCCTCAACTCAATGGGATTTTAGAATGGAGAAATCAGATCCGATTAAATATGGTATGATCCATGATGAGCTTCAGGGACCATCTTGAATTTCTTTGGGAACATAGTTTGCTAATAGCTATTTACTTACTAAATAAGGTTCCTTCTAAAACTGTTCCTACTACACCATATGAGATATGGCATTGTAAGAAGCCAAGTCTAAGACATCTTAGGATTTAGGATTATCTAGCCCATGTCAAGAGATAGCAGGCAAATAAGTTAGAATCTAGATCTCTTAGAGCTCGATTCGTTGGATATCCTAAGGAATCATTAGAAGATTATTTCTATCTTCTAGAAGATCACAATATGATTATGAGTCGATATACCATATTTCTTGAGAAATAATTTGTTCAAAATAGTGGCATTGAGAGATAGATTAGGCTTGAGGAGAAAGTCTTTGAAGAGAAACAAGCTAAGAAACCTGAGGAACCTGGTCAGTCTGAGCTGATCCACACACTACCTCCTCTATCTCATAGGTTAAATAGGGTTTGCCGTCCACCTAAGAGGTACTTGGACATTATTTTAAAGGATGTAAAAAAAAATGTTCCTCATCAAAAATAGGGTTCATGGAGATGATCCCAAAATCTATGATGAGGTGATATCAAAAATTGACTCCAAGAAATGACAAGAGGCAATGAAGTCAAAAATTGACTCCATGCACTTGAACCAATTCTATACCTTAGTAGGTCCACCTAAAGATATTGTATCTATTAGGTGTAAATGATCTTCAAGAGAAAGATTGGTGTGGATGAAAATGTGGAGATAGCAAAAGGGTATAGTTAGCATAAAGGCATTGACTATTAGGATACCTTCTCACCAATAGCCATGCTGAAATCTATTCGTACATTGCTTGCTCTCGCAGCATATTTCAATTACGAAATATAGTAGATGGATGTGAAAATGCCATTCCTAAATGGATACCTTGAGAAAAAAATCTATATAAAATAGCTGCTTGGTTTCACTTCTAGTGATAGTGATCATAAGGTCTGTAAGTTGGAAAGATTCATCTATGGACCTAAGCAAGCATCTCAAAGCTAGAATGCTCATTTCTGAATATAGATCGATCAGCAAATGTGATTCACTGATCGAAAGTATTTTATTTTTTTAATTCATATTAACATGTTAAAGATCCTGAGTAGAATTTTATGATTAGATCATAGCATGTGTAAAATTAATGTAGATTAATTTTGCTTCTGCTGCTATATATTTCGAAAAAGGTTCGAAAAGCGTGCTCCAAACCCTACTAGTTTTCTTTCATATGGTATCAAAGCAACAAGTTGCTCGACATGTTTTTATGTAAATTAGAAATATTTAATATGTAACACAATGATCGCACGAACGGTAGGTTATATTGCTATAAGGTTTATCCCTTATAGTGGAGAGGTTGTCCTAGTACATTGCAAGCTATAACATTGATCATAAAAATTTTAGATATGATCTAATAAATTTTTATGATATATTTTGAATTAGTTTTAATCTAAATTTCATCATGAATTAGTGTTTAAATTAGATCTAAATATTTAATAATTTTTATGTAATGTAGATAGGTTTAGATTAAACCTAAATAGAATCTTGTGAAGGTTTTGTTCACTGGTCGAGCTGGCTCGACTAGCATGCCAGCTTGAAATGGCTCTACGACCTTTTGTTCGGGCCAACTCAATCAAGAACCCGGCCAACTTTGCTTCTATTTGGGCTAGCTTGGATGGGATCTGAGCCAGCTCGACTAAAAGATGGCCTTCGGGGCTTCTGTTCGAGCTAGCTGTCTCAAGTGATGGGCTGACTTGACATCTATTTGGGCTAGCTCAATGGAATGAAAGCTTGTGGACTTTTGCTCGAGCCGACTATCTTAGGCGATGGGCTGACTTGACATCTGCTCGAGCCGACTCGGATCGGATCCAAGCCAGCTCAACTAAGAAGCTGGCTAAAGCTATTCAATGGCTATTTTTAAGTGTTCTAACCTATAACTAGTGCTTGTTTGTGAAATAAGCTGACCCATTTTTAAAATGAGTCAACCTATTTGGTGAAATAGTATTACGTTGTAAAGAATCTTTCAAAAATTAAAAATTATTTTTGAAATATCGAACCCCAATCCATCAACCCAAAACTTAATTAAAAGAATTAAGTGTTGTCTAGTAGGGTCTAGAATTATGAATTAAAGATCCTAAGATAAATTCATAATTCTATGGGTTAAAGGGTTAGATGAATTAGGTTCATTAATTGGGTTAGACCTAAGGTTAGTTAAAGAATGGATTAATCTAGAGTAGTTGATCAAATCTAACCAAGTATTGACTTAGATTAGGTCAAGGATACTCTAGACTCAACTTCAATAATTATAGTTGAACGAGTCCATATCTTTAATGAGACCAAAATGTACTTAATTCATGGCTAAGTGATCTAGCCTGTAATTACTAGGTTGATCTGATTAAACATAATTAACTGATTGGGGTCTAAGATAAGTCTGGCAGTTTAGACCAGTGGTTTTTAATTGGGAGCTACTCACACTGATTCAATTTTTGATGAGTTAATGACATATCCCTTCCACTGATCTCACTTACCTGATTGACATGATTGATTAGGACTTGATTAGAACACTTAGTGATTCAAGCTGACCTTATTGGGAATCATGTTCTAAAACCAATCGTTAGCCTATTGATGACTGAGATATTATAATTAATTTATTAATTAATAAAAATATTTTGGCATCCTTTTCATTATAAGTTTACATCTTCTAATGAACTCCATTGTTGTGATGAAGTCCTTAGGACTATTTAGCTTTGATAAAGAGAGGATTTATCGATTAGTCCTTAAATTTATTCACGACCAAATGATAAACTGTTAATAAGGATGACAGTAGCTATCGAGCATAGGTCGCTGTATGCCATATAGGTTGGTTGTCCTCTTAACCAAGAAGTATGAAGACCCTGGTATGGCATATGGTTGAGATGTATGGGTACATCGTCATTAAACGTGACCAACGCTAGAGCATTCTACTATCGAGAATGTTCCTTAGACCTGAGATCACCTCAGTGACTTGCAAGCAACTCACTATGCTTTGGTACCAGACTAACTGAATTTCTAATTCAATAATGGAAGGCTTCTAGGTATAGTCAAGTACTTGCAAAGTCAGAGTGTGATTAAGATGGAATTGACCACTCCAAGAGTTGGAGAAGAATGTATCACTATATTTCAATATAGCAAAACCTTGGCCAGGGTAATCCATCAGATGGATTTGGTATGTTGAAATACAATGTGGACAATCTTATCAGAGTTGATAGTTGAACTCTAATGTGTCCTACAAGAATTGTGGTCAAGGGGATGAATTATATGGAAACTATATCCGCATGGGTTCTAAGGATGGTGTTCTATACTTTTGACCTATCTGATCGTTGGGTATCATTGCTAGATGGTCACTTTGATTGATATAAAAGTTTATTCCTATGCTACCAACTTAGGATTGCACCTATGAGGTCACACACATTATATAGCTTACAATCTGATTGAATGGTTGATCAACGATTAAGAATCATTCTAGGGTTAAACAATCAATACGATTGGTGTTTAACCCAGTGCAAGTGTTGCAAGAGGATCGATTAGCAATTGAATTGCTAATTAACTTAATTTGATTAAGACAATAGTCTAAGATTAAGTCTAATTAAATATGATTTAATTAAATTTGGTTTGGGCTTGATTGGATCAAGTTCAATTAGTTTATTGGATAAGCCAAGTGTAAGGAAGAACTAGTCCTAGTCTAACTAGGACTCGGATTAACCTAATTTTCTACTTTTGATTAGAAAATAAATTAGAATTAAATTTGATTTAATATAATTTAATTAAGTTCTTAAATGGATTAGGACCTTATTTAATTGGGTTGGTTTAATCTTGATTTTATTTGGTTAAAAGATCTTGTTTGACCAAGTCAAAATAAGAGTCCTAGTGTGACTAGGACTCCCTATCTCCTTGTGCCACCTTGGTCCCAAAGCCCCCCATATCTATTTTTTAGGTATTTTTCATGCAAAATCCCTTTCTTCCTGATTTCCATGCCCCATCTCTCCCTCCAAGTCATATTTGAAAGTTAGGTGGAAGACCAAGTCAAAGGAGGAATTGGTTTTGCTTAGGATTCTATGAGATAGAATACTTATTGACCAAAACATCTTCCCTTGAGTGCCGCCCCCTCTTTTAATTAATTTTTCTCTTATTTCATAAAAATAATCTCCTTTTCTGTGTGCCCTCCCTTGCTGGTCCATGCCAAAAATTATGGAGGAGGTGCCCAAGAGTTGGGCACCCAACAACTTTCCATGTTTGGATATTCCTAATCTAGAAATTTGACCTAAGTTTGACTCTTCTTTTTTCTTTTTTATTGGATAAATTTTATTCTAATTTTTTCATAAAATATAGAGCTTTGGGAGAGGTTTGGGGTGTGTAAAAATTAGAGAAAGAGGATATTGCCATCCATAACGTTCCAAGCATCACCTAGCTCTGATGCCAAATTATAGACCCATGATATCGCTCGAACGCCAATCATCCTTGACATCACAAGCATCGATATGTTGCGAAAGCTCCTGATCTTTAGCATAGACCTAAAGAAACCTATAATGTTCTCTATGGATAACACACCACCAATTCTCCACCTGGATCTGTGATGGGGTCCCTCCCTCCTTGGGCTTGAGGGAGACGCCCCCTTCTCTAGGGCTTCTTCAGGAACCCTAGGGCGGCAACTCCAGAGAGAAGAGAAGAAGAGAGTTGAGGGAGAAAAGGTCCATATTTCTCGTATTATGAAATCCTAATACAACCTATGTATTTATATACAGCCATTAGGCCTGACCAAAAAATTTTCCGGCTAACCCAATACATTAAAGAACTCACCGAGCCCATGTACACCCATATCTCCCATGCTCTCATCCTCTTGATCTAGACCCGACCCATACATGAATTAGCCCCATTAAGACCTCTCAAATCAGGCCTTAAGACCCCTAGGATCAACCCAAACCCTAGCCCAAAATAGACCCTTGCATAACTCTGCCCACGCACTGAGCCGGCTCAGTCTCAGCACTAAGTTGGCTAAGTTCCACTGGGTTGGCTTAGTCTGAAACTGAGCCAGTCCAGTCCTGTGCCCTGCCAGCAGTCCTGAATGTAGCTCTCTATTTTGCCTATGCATTGAGACTTAGCCAATCCAATTTTGGATAGAACTGGCTAACCTACAAAAAATCTTCTTTCTGCAGTCTTGATTCTCCGGCTTTGGTTCCTTGCTTCACCTTATGTCCTAGGTCTTCAAAGCATGAACCAAGCTCCTAAAACCTTCGGAGCCAACCTCCTAACTCCTCCCATGGCCTTCCAAGGCTTGAGAGCACCACAAATCCTCACAGAGGGTCCTTGGGCATGGGGCTTCCATAGGCACCAAACTAGGTGTCTAGGTGAGAGAAAAGAGAAGAAGAAGAGGATCTTCTTCTAGGGTTGTTTTATTTTCAATCTCTCCTCCTTTCTTTTGAGTTTTTTTAAGAGTCTCAGATCAGCAAACTTTCATCTTCCTTCTCATATTTTGGAGAGTCTAAATTTTGAATAAGAGAGCATCGAATCGACCGTTGAAGAAGGATCAGTACAGTATTAGCATGCTGTACTGATTTTCTGCATCGAACTTCAGATCAGAGATCGTAGGATCGTGTGGATGACACCTAGAGGTCAGACGGGTGTATGGCTCGTGACTTCATCCTCAAGTCTGGATCAGTAAGTTAGAACTTCTAAACTTGCTTAGATAATAGATTTGATCTATAAACTTCATACCTGCATTTGATGTAGCATAGATCTTGGTTGATTTGGTAAATCTTTTTCTTTCTTATTTGATTTTAATTTTTAATTTAATATCATACCTTAATCATGTAATAGATATGAGATCTAGGTGTTTACATATTTATTTAAATAAATATTTAAGTTTATATGATCTTTAGGAAAAGTGGGAGTTGTTGAGAATTATGTTCCAAAGCCAATCATCAGCCTGTTGACAGTTGAAATATTATAATTAATTTATTAATTAATAAAAATATTTTGGCATCCTTTTCATCATAAGTTTACATCTTCTAATGAGTTTACATCTTCTAATAAACTCCAATGTTATGATGAAGTTCTTAATACTATTTAGCTTTGATAAAGAGAGAATTTATTGATTAGTCCTTAAATTTATTCACGATCAAATGATAGACTATTAATAAGGACGATAGCAGCTATCGAGCATAGGTCGCTATATGCCATATAGGTTGGTTGTCCTCTTAACCAAAAAGTATGGAGACATCGATATGACATATGGATGAGATGTATGGGTACATCGTTATTAAACGTGACTAACTCCAGAGCATTCTGCTGTCGAGAATATCTCTGATGGGATATAAGTATAAGTGTCCCTTAGATCTGAGATCACCTCAGTGACTTGCAAGCAACTCATTATGCTTTGATACCAGACTAACTAAATTTTTAATTCAGTAATGAAAGGCTTCTAGTCATAGTCAAGTACTTGCAAAGTCGGAGTTTGATCAAAATGGAATTGACCACTTCAAGAGTTCGAGGAGAATGTATCACTGTATTTCAATATAGCAAAACCTTGGCCAAGGTAATCCATCAGATAAATTTGGTATTTTAAAATATAATATGGACAACCTGATCAGAGTTGATAGTTGAACTCTGATGTATCCTACGAGCATTATGGTCAAGGAGATGAATTATATGGAAACTATATTCGAATGGATTCTAAGGATAGTGTTCTACACCTTCGACCTATCCGACCGTCGGATATCATTGCTAAATGGTCACTTTAATTGGTACAAAAATTTATTCTTATGCTACTAGCTTAGATTTGGACCTATAAGATTACACACATTAGATCTTATGATCTGATTGGATGGTTGATCAATGATTAAGAAACGTTCTAGGGTTAAACAATCAATACGATTGGTGTTTAACCTAGTACAAGCATTGCACGAGGATCGATTAGTAATTGGATTGCTAATTGACTTTATTTGATTAAACCAATAGGCTGAGATTAAGTCTAATTAAATATGATTTAATTAAATTTAGTTTGGACTTAATTGGATCAAGTCCAATTGATTTATTGGATAAGCCAAGTGCAAGGAAGAACTAGTCCTAATCTAACTAGGACTCGGATTAACCAAATTTTTTAATTTGATTAGAAAATAAATTAGAATTAAATTAAATTAAATTAAATTTAATTAAGTTCTTAAATGGATTAGGATCTTACTTAATTAGGTTGGTTTAATCTTAATTTTATTTGGTTAAAAGATCTTATTTGAACAAGTTAAAACAGGAGTCCTAGTGTGACTAGGACTCCCTATCTCCTTGCGCCACCTTAGTCCCAACGCCCCCCATACCTATTTTTTAGATATTTTTCATTCAAAATTCCTTTCTTCTTGATTTCCACACCCCCTCTCTCCCTTCAAGTCATATTTGAAAGTTAGGTGGAAGACCAAGTCAAAGGAGGAATTGGTTTTGCTTAGGATTCTATGAGATAGAATCCTTATTGACCAAAACATCTTCCCTTGAGTGCTGCTCCCTTTTTTAATTAATTCTTCTCTTATTCTATGAAAATAATCTTTATTTTTGTGCACCCTCTCTTGCTAGTCCATGCCAAAAACTGTGGAGGAGGCACCCAAGAGTTGGGCACCCCAACAACTTCCCATGTTTAGATATTCCTAGTCTAGAAATTTGACCTAACTTGGACTTTTCTTTTTCCCTATTTATTGGATGATTTTTGTTTTGATTTTTGTTTAAAATATATATCTTTGGGAGAGGTTTGGGGTGTGCAAAAATCAAAGGAAGAGGGTCCTTGGGCATGGGGGTTCCATAGGCACCAATTTAAGTGTCTAGGTGATAGAAAAGAGAAGAAGAAGAGGGTCTTCTTCTAGGGCTGTTTTATTTTCAATCTCTCCTCCTTTCTTTTGAACTTTTTTGAGAGAGTCTCAGATCAACAAACTCTAATCTTTCTTCTCATATTTTGGAGAGTCTAAATTTTGAGGAAGAAAGCATCGGATCGACCGTCGAAGAAGGATTAGCACAGTACTAGCATGCTGTGCTAATTTTCTGCATCGGATTTTAGATCAGAGATCGTAGGCTTTTGTGGATGACTCCTAAAGGTCAGATGCATGTGCGGCTCATGACATCATACTCAAGCCTGGATCAGCAAGTTAGAATATCTAAACTTGTTCAGGTAATATATCTGATCTATAAACTTCATACCTACATTTGATGTAGTATAGATCTAGGTTGATTTGATCAACCTTTTTCTTTTTTATTTGATTTTAATTTTTAATTTAATATCATGCCTTAATCATGTAATAGATCTAAGATCTAGATGTTTACATGATTATTTAAATAAATTTTAGATTTATTTAAGTCTTTCACTACAAGATTTTGAAAAAATTTTAAGATCTACCTGTGAAACCCTAGATCTTGTTCCTTCAGACCCATGTCACTAGGATTCAGTTTGACGTTTTTCAACTTAGTAAGATTGAACTAGATGCCCAAGGATCAAAATTGATCCTAATCCTCATCAATTGACTTGGTGAAGTCAATTGGAGAAATATAGTCTGTGTCCTTTCTATCTCAAATCGTAAGTAAATTAAATTCTCTAAATTATTAGATCCTTAAAATGATAAGGTTATGAGGATAATCATGTCATAGCCTCTCATTAAGGTGAATAGTAATGAGTCTAATTTTTTAGGTGGACATTGGAGATATCTTACACTTGGTATTCATCTAGTTATTGGAATTATTGTCCATCATATGATGATTAGGTTGCACTCTCTAAACGGCGATCAGGTTAGCCAGAGCTTTCCTCAGGCCTGATTTTCATTCACTTAATGCACCAAAGTCGATCATGTTAATGGTTGAACCTGATCAGACCTTTTCAGTGGAGGCCATATTCTACTAAATTGGCTTCTGAGGCAAAATCTAATTACTAAAAATTATTTAGAAAAATAATTGGTTGTGAACCTATCTATAGATGCACGTGGGTTAGCCAAAGCTTTCCTCGGGCCCATCTGTAGTCTTTGTGGATTCCATTACCCACTAAGGAGTTAGTGTTATTCCTCAAATTGGAGGTAGAGAATACCAATTCATTTAAAAATAGTAGAAGGACCTTTAGACTAAAGTCCAAGTCTTTAGGATTAATTAATTCAAGTACTAATAAAATTTCATATTTTTCTTTCAAACAAATAGAATGGCTAGTGTAAGTCCACTCCATTCACTGTTGAATAGTGACAAGCATTTAGGATCTAAAAACGAGGAGTCTAGTGTTGACCCTAATCAGACAGACCCAAAGAGGAATTGTCCTCTTGATCCAAATAAGCTAAATAGGAGAAATCAGCAAGTGGTTGCTGGTCAAGACTGTTATATAATAACACCTTACAATTTCTTTGTATGTGATACATCTACCTGGGTATTAGATAGCAGGAGTCTGATTCATATATGCAATTTATTGTGTGGACTTAAAATTGGTAGAAAGTTTGAGAATGGCAATAGATTTCTTAATGTTGGGGATGGAAGTAAAGTTTCAGTCCTAACATTGAAAACTCTTAAGCTATTTTTCAAAAATAATAATATTCTTTTAAGTGATTATCACTATTATCCATCTTTTATGATGAACATAATATCTATTGAACTTTTGACCCAGGATGGATATTATTTATCAATAAAAAGAAATTATTGTGTTATCATTATGAATGGTATGACAGTATTGCAAGGATAATTAAAAAATGATATTTATAGTTTATCACAACCTATTAGTATAATGTACACATTAAATAAACATCCAAAACTAGATTATATCTTCGATGCTTATCTTTGGCACTGTAGGCTCGATCATATAAACAAAAATAGGATCAATAAGTTAGTCAAGAAGCATATCCTTGACATCCATGATTGTAAATTATTGAATACCTATGAGTCCTGTCTTCTTGGTAAGATGGCCAAATCACCTTTTACTGGAAAGGATGAATGGGCCACTGATCTTCTGGGTCTAGTACATACTGATGTATATGGACCTATGAGCACATATGCTAAAGGTGGGTTCTACTACTTTATTACATTTATTGATGACTTATCTAGGTATGGGTATGTCTATCTTATGAAGAGTAAATTCGATTTATTTAAAATGTTCAAACGATATTGAAATAAGGTAGAAAAATAACTTGAGAAAAGTATTAAAATTCTTTGATTTGATCGAAGAGGTGAATACCTTTTCAATGAGTTTCTGACATATCTAGGAGAGAATGAGATTCTCTCATAATGGACCCCTCTTGGAACACTACAATATAATAGTGTATCTGAAAGAAGAAATCAGACCTTGTTGGACATGGTTTGGTCCATGATGGGGTTTGCGAGTCTACCAATATCTTTTTGGGATAATGCACTTGAAACTGCTTGTTTTGTTTTGAACAATATTTCGAGCAAGTCTATTACAAAAACTTCATATGAGATATGGACTGGGTATAGGCCGACACTCTCTCACTTTAGGGTTTGGGGATGTCTAGCTTATGTAAAATATTTGCAACCAGAAAAGCTTGGATCTAGATTCGATAAATGATAGTTCATAAGGTACCCCAAGGAAACTAGGGGTTATTACTTCTATCTTGTTGAAGAGCAAAAGGTATTCGTCAGCAATAGGACAGTCTTTTTGAAAAATAAGTTTCTTATGAAAGGAACAACTATCTCTAATATTAAGCTTAGTGAAGTTCGACAAGTAGAAGAATCGATACATTCAAGTGAACCTGCAGAACTAGATTTAATAAAATCAAATTCAGAGCCCATTGTAGAGGCACTCTTGAGGAGATCAGGTAGAGTACTGCATCAATCGGATAGATACCATGGTTTCTTGATCTGAGATGGTGATCCTGTTGAACTCGATGAGAACAATGAGGATCCGATCACCTACATGGATGCCATGCAGAGGATCGACTTTGATAAGTGGCTAGAAGGCATAAAGTCCAAAATGGAGTCCATGAAGGTAAACAGTATATGTACACTGGTTGATCCACCTGAGGGGTAAAACCCATTGGATGTAAGTGGATTTTCCAAAAAAAATATGGTACAGATGGAAAGGTGGACACCTATAAGGTTCGTTTGGTTGCCAAGAGATATCGTCAACATTATAGTATTGAATGATGAAACATTTTCTTTAGTGGCAATGCTCAAATCCATTCAGATTATGCTTGCAATAGCAACATACCTAAACTATGACATCTAACAAATGGATGCAAAGATGGCTTTCCTTAATAGAGAACTGGATGAAAAGGTGTATATGATACAGCCTGAGGAATTCACATCCATAGACAAGTCCAAGGTGTGCAACCTTCGTAGATCCATCTATGGATTGAAGGAGGCATCTCGGAGTTGGAACATGCATTTTGATAAGGTGATTAGAATGTATGGCTTAGTTAAGAATGGAGAGGAACCCTGCATGTACAAATGGGCTAATGGTTCTGTAATTATATTTCGTATACTTTATGTCAGTGATATTCTCTTAATCAAAAATGACATGCTTGCATTATAGAGAATAATGATTTGATTTTCATCGCAATTCTCAACGGACTTGAGAGAAACTTCCTACATCCTAGGGATGAAGATCTATAGGGATAGATCTAAAAGATTGCTTGGATTATTCTAGTTCACGTACATTGATACCGTGCTAAAGAGGTTCAACATGAAGAATTTCAAGAAGGGTTATCTTTCGATAGGCCATGAAATTTCTCTCTCGAAGAGGGATTGTGCGACAACTCCTCAAGAGACTCAGATTCTATAAAATATATCCTCAAGTACTTAAAAATGACTAAGAACATGTTTCTAGTCTTTAGGAATGGAGAACTTTAGGTTCAGAAATTTACAGACTTGGATTTTATGTCCGACATGGATGATCGAAAGTCAACATCTGAGAGTCTATTTATATGCAACGATGGAGCTATCAGTTGGAAGAGTTCCAAGCAGACAGTGATTGCATACTCAATAAAAGAAGCAGAATGTAATGCGATATCGAAAGTTGCAAAGGAGGCATTCTAGTGCTAAAAGTTCACCATAGAGCTCAAAGTGATGCCATCAGATGCCATCCCTCTATACTGCGACAACAATGGCACTATAGGCCTAACTAAGGAGCCAAGATCTAATTAGAAATCTAAGCACATCAAGTGGTGATTCTACCTCATCCGTGATTATCTCAAGTAGGGATATGTCGAGATCAAGAGAGTCAACACCACAAACAATGCAACGGACCTGCTGATAAAGTCATTAAGCTAGCAGAAGATCGAAGCCCACTTAGAGAAGATAGGACTTAGATTTATAGCCAATTGGCTTTAGGTCAAGTGGGAGTTTATTAGATGTGTGCCTTAGAAGCCAGATTGGCTGACACTTGTAATACACTTCTAAGGATAATTTTATAATTTTGACTCAAATTAATAAAGGGTTAATTTTTTATTCTATCATATTGTGTAAATAGTGTCTATGATACATTCTTTGAGTTAATAAAAATGAAAACTCATAATTTTAAGAGTTGAATATTTAAGACATGAGTTTTTATAATTAACTCATAAACAGCTTCCTACCATAGGATCATCATGAAAATAGTGATCAATCTGAAAAGTTGGTATACGATCTCTTTCATAGAGTAGATGAGTCTTGAGTTTACAGTATGAAAATAATGAAGTGAGAGTATAGATACTCATTAGAGATCGAG
This sequence comes from Cocos nucifera, assembly GCA_006176705.1. Lineage (NCBI taxonomy): Eukaryota > Viridiplantae > Streptophyta > Magnoliopsida > Arecales > Arecaceae > Cocos > Cocos nucifera. The sequence continues at coordinate 202,005 of QRFJ01000173.1, forward strand.
GGCACTGAGCGTGACTACCTCAAGCAGTCATAAGGAAGTCTACCTTCTCGTCAATGACTGGCTCGATGTTGTAGTAGTATGTCTGATTCTTTGATCTGAGGAGCATCGATAGTTCACCTTAAGAGTGTTATAGTTTGACTACATCCTAACTCAATCTCCTAGCCATTCGGAACCTTGAGGTGTATCTTGGCTATAGCATGTTTATTATAGAAATTAGATTGTACCAATAGGAGATCTATCTACCTCGGTAGATGAGGAGCAGCCCTATGATGATCATGAGATCGAGTCCATAAGCCCATGGCCATGGTAGTGTGAATATGATAGAAAGAGTTTCTATTAGATTTTCACATCGGACTCGAATCAATTGATTAATTCATATAACGGATGTTGGGTTTGACGAGTTCACCTTAATCCTAATCTAGTTGAAGCTCAAGATAGAAAAATCCAATCACACACATAGCTGCATCGAGAAGTTTGCTTTTGGTTCTAATGGAATGCCACCATATACTGCTAGGGGTCACTGATGGATTTTGGGAGCAGTTAAAATAATTTAGATGATCAATTATTCTAATTATTTGAATTAGAAAAGTTCTGATCCATCGAAAGTTGTTTCGATGATGTTGATGATAGAGATCACCACATGTCTCATTACCATATGGAACTGAATCTAACTGGATCATATAAATAAGGATTTGGGTCTAGAAGTTATCAATTGGGCTAACCCAAGTTTAGTTGATTTGGATAAGATTCTATTAGGTTCAAAGAAATCATGCCAGCACATGATTAAGCCTAACATTCTCCTTCTACAATCATTTTAGTTCATCTCGATTGAGCCAAATTTATTTGGACTCACTCAAGAACCTTGTCTTAATCTGATAGAAGCTTGTCTAGGTCAAAAAAGAATTATCCTAATTTATTAGATGGATTTAAGATAATACCTACCAATTCCTATCACCTGCCAATTCCTATTTTTGGACAAGGGTCAATAGTTAACCCTAGACGCTTGGACAAAGGGCCATGTGTCATGCGCTCATTGGAGAGCACCTGGGGCTCTTGTCCCCCTACTAAAGGAAGAAAGAGAGAGGGCACATACCATTCTAGGCATGCACCCCATGCGGATAAGACAGGAGTCCCATTTACATGGGACTCTAGGGTATTTTGATATGATCAAACATTAGGGTGCCAAACAGTTTGGATTTATCCAGTGTTGGCACCACCTATGTAGTTTTTTGAGGGACTCTCATCTGATTGGATCAGATAACATCATCCCATCAATCCAATTTAGATCTAATTGAATGAAGATCTCTGATTGGCTAGGATGATGTGGCACTGCATGGCACAGCAGAGTCAATTTAAACCCTGTCCGTGCCTAGGGTTTTAATGCTTCTTTTTCCACCATGCTACAAGGTTGCTCTCCTCTCTTCCATGCCTCCCTTTAATCTTCTCTCGCCCCTCTCCATGCCCAAGAAGTTGGGCACAAGTTCAAGAGATGTCCAAAGAGTATTGGCACCCAGATTAGGAAGAAGGCAGTACTGCTAAAAGAGAAGATTGTTGCTTCTTTAAAAAGGGTTTTGAAGAACATCAAGATAAGATCAAGATCTAAATTTTCAAGCATTGATTTAGAAGGAGAAGATATCTAGATCTTGCTCGAGTAGACTATAGTAGAGGCCAAGCACGTGCGTAGTTTGATGCAGAACCTCAGGAGCGTCAGGATCATCATCAAGGTAATTCAATTACCCAAAACAAGGTATGAAATTAAATTAGATTTTATTTTATTTTATTTTAATATCAGATCTTTAGGATTAGATCCAAGATGTCTCAGATCAAATTAAAATTTTTAGAAATTTTTTTTGACATATTTCTTTAGATCCAATCGGATCTGAACAATCCTATGTCGGAAAATAGGATTTTTTCTTCAAATCTCTCTACTATAAGGGATAAACCTTACAACAAGACAACCATATAATCAGTTCATATGATCTAATTTTTAATTTTAGATTTAACATCAGATAATAAATTACATCTAATATAAAAAATAATCTAAACATGCATAATAAATCATGTAATAAAGAACCTAGCTCTGATACTAATTCGAGAAAACCGATCTAGGATTTCAGGGTTAGATTTTGAAACTTTTTCAAATCTATATAGCGAAAGAGATAAATTAATCAAATTAATTTATAAATATATAAGAAAAACTTTAGATCTAGAATTCTATTACATGATTTATGCATGCTTTTAAATCAAAAATTAAAAATACTAGAAAATATCAAGTTGATCATATCAATAATAGAAATACTCTAGATCAAATCTAGATGTGTAAGAAGGAGATCAAATCTTCCTTACCTTCGCAAATTAGACTTTCTTACTCACTGATCTTGGGCTGAGGTTGTTGCTTCAAGCTACACACATGTCTAGACTCTACAAGATGTCCACACAAGCCCTCAATCTTTGATTAAAAAATTTGACTCTCCATGCTGATCTTTCTTCGACGGTTGATCTACATCTTTCTTCTTCGAAATATGGACTCTCCAACTTTTAGAAAGAAGGAAGAAGACTTGTTAATCTGATACACCTCTCAAAACTCACAAAAGTGGAGGAAAAAATCTAGAGGAAAAACATGGAAGAAGACCCTTCTTCTTTCTTGTTTCTCTCACCAAGACACAAAAGATTGTGTCTCTACAAAGTCTTATGGCCGAAGCCTTTCTCTCCCAAGTTTTCTCATGCTCCAAATGCCCTCTCTCAGATCTGAAAGCTCATGAAAAATCAGGTCTAAAGACCCTTCTTATATAGAGTTATGGACCAATCCTTGTCTACGTCAAATACCTAGACAAGGAGTGTCCAAATAAGGCAGTAGTTGGGGCGTCCACTACTTTGGTGCCCGCTCCTTCTTTTCAGTCATGGACCACCAGCAAATAGCACACAAAAATTACTTATTTCTACCATAGAAATCAAACAAAATCAGGAAGGGTTGGTGGCAAGCATGGGAAGGAGTTTTGGTTTCTCAAAACTCTCTCATAGAATTTGAAATCTAAACTAATTTTCTTGTTTGACTTGGTCCACAACAAACTACCAAGTAAGAAAGAGAGAGATAGATGGGGCACACGTGAAGGGCCTTGGGCATGGAGAATTTCCATGCAAAGCCTCCTAGAAAATAGGGTGGGGGCATTGGGATATATGTGGCACAAGGTGAAGGAATCCTAGTCATACTAGGATTCCTAATTTGACTTGGTCCAATATGGTCATTGATCCAAATTAAATCAAAATAAATCTAACCCAATTAGAATAAGTTTTAGTCCAACTAATAATCTTATTAAATCAGATTTAGTTTTGACTTAATTTCTAATCAAATTATAGATTGGATTCAAATAAGTCCTAATTGAATTAGGACTAGTTCTTCCTTGAAATTGGCTTATCCAATAAACTAATTAGACTTAATTCAATCAAGTCCAAACCAAATTTAATTAAATTATATTTAACTAGACTTAATCTTCATCCTCTAGTTTAATCAAATTAAGCTAATTAGCAATCTAGTTGCTAATCGATCCTTCTGCAATACTTGCACTAGATTAAATATCAATCGTATTGAATGTTTAACCCTAGAACGATTTTTAATCATCGATCAACCATCTGATCAGATTGAGAGCTCTTATGTGTGTGACCCCATAGGTTCAAATCTAAGTTGGTAGCATAGAAATAATTTTTTGTACCAATCAGAGTGACCATTTAGCAATGGTACCCGACGGTCGGATAGGTCGAATGCATAGAAAATATCCTTAGAACTCATGTGGATATAGTTTCCATATAATTCATCCCCTTGACCAAAATGCTTGTAGGATACCTTAGAGTTTAACTGTCAACCCCGACTAGGTCATCTACATTATATTTCAAAATATCAAATCCATCTCATAGATTACTCTGGCCAAGATTTTGCTATATTGAAATACAGTGATGCATTCCTCTCCGACTTTTGGAGTGGTCAATCCCATCTTGATCACTCACCGACTTTGCAAGTACATGACTATGCCCAAAAATCTTTCATTACCAAATTAGAAATTCAGTTAGTCTAGTACCAAAGTATAGTGAGTTGCTTGAAAGCCACTATGGTGATCTCAGGTCTAAGGGATACTTATATCTATATCCCATCAGAGTAATTTTTGATAGCAGAATGCTCTCGAGTTGGTCATGTTTAGTGACGATGTATCCTTTCATCTCACTTGTATGCCATACCAGTATTTTCACACTCCTTGGTTAAGAGGATAACCAACCTATATAGCATACAATGACTTAAGCTCGATAAATATTATCATCCTAATTAATAGCATATCATTTGATCATGAACTATTTAAGGATTTATCGATAAATCCTCTTTTTATCGAAAACTAAATAGTCCTAAGAACTTTATCAAAATAATAGAGTTTATTAGAAGTTGAAAATTTTGTGATGAAAAAGTTAATATATTTATTTTATTCATTAATAAATTAATTATAATTACAAGGTGGCTCAAATATTTATAGGCTGATGATTGATTTTGGAAAACATTTTCCAACACCATGATTACCTCGAGAATGGATACGTCATGATCAAGAGAGTCGACACCATGGACAATGTAGCTGACCCACTGATGAAGCTTATGAGCAAACAGAGGATCGAAGCCCATCTTAAGAAGATAGGACTTAGATTTATAGCCAATTGGCTCTAGGTCAAGTAAAAATTTGTTAGATGTGTGTCCTAAAAGCCAAATTGGCCGACATTTATAAATACTTAGATTTTTAGATATTTTTCTTGCCTCCATGGTCCCAAATTCTTTTAGGTTCATCATAGGTTTTCTTTCTCTCTGTATCTTGGCTAAAGTTCAGCCATCTATTTTCTTGTTGCGTAGCTATTACACCTTCAAACAGCATCCTACCACCAAGAATTGGTGGTACCTGTCCCTCCAATTCAGTAAGAAGGGATTGCTTAAAGTACCCCTTCTTCTATTCATCACTGGAAGGAAAAATTTTTCTTTATCTCATGCCCATCTCTTAGGTTAGGACTTCCTCCTTAGGGGTAGCTGAGGGATTTAGTTCACTGAGCTCCTAGTTTGGAGAAGGACGACCTTGATTATGTCAGCAAGCTTAGGATTTATCGAGCTTTCCTTCTTTCCGAACTTATAAAAGATCAAACTTTGTTCAATCTAGGCTTGAGTCCCTTCAATCCAGTAGATATATTTCTTAATTTCATAGGTTACTTTCTTGTCCCTCCTAATAGTAATTCATTCATAATTATAGAAATGGATGTAGGTGAACTTCAAAAGCTTTCCCAGGGGCTTTGAGCCCATAAAAGGAAGGGTGTTGTGCCCAGTGAGCCTTTAAAAAAGGCAAGGATCGATGCTTCAAGCTCCACCGCTGGCACTACTGATGTCCCCACAACTACTGCTCCCACCAAAGTTGTTGCTGCCATCGAGGTTGCAGCATTTCCAACCTCTTCAAGTCCTCTGATCGAACTCCAAACTTTGGAGGCTCCCACTCAGAAGGAGAAGGGAGTGGAGAAGAAGAAGGCAAAGATGGCCTCAAAAAAGGTCAAGCGCAAGACTCATCCCAGCAGATCCAACACTTTTGAAGAGGATCTGGGAGAAAACCCTATCCATAACTAGGAGATTGTCAAGGAATTGATCGATGGATGCACCTTGGTCGAGGTTATGGATAAAATTATTGATGCCAATTCTGAGCAGCGTACTTGGGACTCTTTAGGATCCTTTCTTGAGGTAATCACTTTGCCTCTCTCTTTTGATTGACTTGTCTATGAGCTTCTTCACTTGCCTAACCCACTTTATTGTTTTTGTAGATGGGTCACCTACTAATCACCAATATAAAGGGGATGAACTACATGAGGTCAAAGGCAATGAAGATTCAAGAAGATCATCAAGTTGAGACCAGCCACCTCCTCAAAGAGAAAGCCGAGGTTGATCATCTCCTTGAAAAGAAAATGGCCGAGGTTGGGATCCTCTAAAAAATGGTACAAAACATTGAGCATGCCTTGGTGAAAGCAAAAGAGGAACTGAACCTGGAGATCAAGAGGAGGGAGAGGGCCGAAGCTGAAGTTGCTGAAGTGAAGGAGCAGGTTCCAAGGCAGCTTCGGGAGGCAAAGGCTTAAGCAATGGAAGAGTTCAAGGCTTCCTCGGAGATGAAGGTCATAAAGGTTGAGTTCGCCTAGTTATCTTTCATCAAAGGGTATGAACTATTATGAAAATTAATTCTACACATGGATTGGCATGGCCGCTGGTGATCAGCCAAGCAACAAGAAAGAGCTCTTTAGAGATTACTGTGGAAGCACGATCAATGGATTCAAGGAATAGAGAAGAAGAGTAGTAGAGATTTTTGAAAGAAAAGAGCTTTATTTCAATAAATTCAGCATCATCTACAATCTTGACCTATTTTTAGTATATATACTTTACAAAAGAATCAAGCCCAAGCTCATAGAAAAACTTTCCAAATTCAAAACAACCCATGTACATAAAACATACTCGCAAAAACTGAGCTAGCCCAGTTTCAAACTGAGCCAGCCCGATTTCAGATTGGGTCGGCTCAATTCTAGGTTGGCTCAGTTTGAAACTGAGCCGATCTAATTGTATACCATGCCAACAGTCCAAAAATACTACTTTTTATCTAAGTTTTTCTTTGAGACATAGTCGATCCAGTCCTAGATTGAGCCGACGTAGTTTCCAACTTGGCTAACCCAGTCTAATTTTTTGAACTTTGCTATCTAGACTAATTTCTCTTCCTGTTCGCTCCCATCTTTTCATGACCTATCTTCTCATGTTTCCAAGACTTGGGAGCACAACTTCTGAGCTCAAATTCTCTACCTTGTTGCTTGCAAGTTCTTGTAAACTCATCTCTTTCTTGCAAACCGATCCGTGCCACACACATCTGAAAACTATCTTTGGAGAGTACCTTCATGAGTGCATCAGACTGATTTTCTTTTATATGGACCTTCATCAGTTTTACTCACCTTCCTCCACTAGCTCTCTAATCCTGTGGTACGTCACATCTATATGCTTTGTGCGTGCATGATAGACTGGGTTTTATGTAAGAAGTAGAGCACTCTAACTGTCACTGTACAGTTTAACCTTGCTCTGCTCCACTCCATTTCAACAATCAGCCTCCTAAGCCAAATTGATTCCTTTGCAGCCTCAGTAATGCCAATGTACTCGGCCTCTATCATAGACAAAGCCGTAGTTGGTAGAAGGGTTGATCTCTAAGACACTAGTCTACCATACATATAGAAGAGGTATCCAGTAGTAGACATCCTTGTATAAAGATCACCTATATAATTCGCATCTACAAATCCATCTAGAGGACCCAAACCTCTATCTTCAAATCCTCTAGGCTGCCCACCAAATCCCAAACCATACTTTCTTATTCCCTATAGATATCTCAAAACTCACTTCAATGCTTTCCAGTGTTTCTTTCCAGGATTAGCCATGTATCTACTAACCGTGCTCACTACATGTGCTATATTTGGTCTACAGCATACCGTAGTGTACATCACACTGCCTATAGCATTTGCTTAAGAAACTCCATCCATGTACTCTCTCTCTTCTTCTAACTAGGGGTTTTGGTACTTGGAGAGAGACATATGGCTCGGCAATGGTGTCTCTACGGGTTTGTCCTTCTCCATCCTAAATCCTTTTAGAACTTTCTAGATATATCATTCTTATGACAAATAGAGCACTCTTTTGCACCTATCTCTACAAATCTCCATTCTAAGGAGTTTTAGTGCTGGATCAAAATCTTTTATCTCAAATTTAGCTGATAATGCCTTTTTCAGTCCTTTCATAGCCTTCATACTCCTGCTAGCTATGAGCATATCATCAACATACAATAGCAGATATAGGACATCCTTCTCATCTATATCCTTGACATAGACACAACTATCATGTTCACATCTGATAAATCCCAGGCTCAAAACAAAGCTATCAAATCTGTGATACCACTGACGAGGGAATTATTTCAGACTATACAGTGACCTTTTCAGTAAATACACCTTTTTCTCCTATCCAATCTCTAGAAAACCATCTACCTGCTTTATATAGATTCTTTCCTCCAATATGCCATGAAGGAAGGCCGTCTTCACATCCATCTATTCCAACTTCATGCTGTACTATGCCACCAGTGACAGCAAAATCCGAATAGATGTATGACGTACTATAAGAGAGAAAACCTCTATGTAATCTATCACTTTCCTTTGTAAGTATCACTTTGCTACCAGCCTTGCCTTGAATCTGACACCACCTTGTTTTAAAGGTGCTTTCTTCTTTGTGAACATCCACTTTAAGCCAATAGGTTGAGCACCTTCTGAAAGATCCACTAACTACCATGTCTGATTTTTCTTCAATGATTCCATCCCCTCCATCATGGCTTGCATCCATGAATCATGATCATCACTCTCCATGGCCCCTACATAGTTCTCTTGATCTCTATTAGTAGTGATGAGTGCATAGGAGATAACCTCATCAATCCCATATCTGATCGGCCTCCTAATAGTATGCTAGAGCTCATCCAAAGCCACTCCCACTGGCACATCTCTACCTAAAATCTATGGTTGATCATGCACATCCATCTGAACTACTGGCCTTTTATGCTAATTTTCAATCTGAGATAAAACTTTTCTACCCAGCCCCACCTCAACAATAATACTTCTGTAAGTGGATGTAACCTACATGCCATCATTCTCTGACTGGCCACCGCTATTCATCTTTGTTTTTCCAATTGCTCCTACACTCCCAAGCCTCTCTAGGATGCTCTTTTCATCAAAAATGATGTCTCTGTTGATCACTATCTTTTTTGCTTTAGGATTCCATAGAAGATACCCCTTGACTCCTTGTGGATATCTTATGAATATCATTTTTTTTTTATTTAGGATTCAACTTACTTCTCTCGGTTACCTCCACATGTGCATAGGCTGAAAGGATTATGCCCTCAAGCCAATTTATTTTTTGGGATGTTCTTTGTCTTCCAGACTCATATAACGACATTTTTAATAAATAAAGGCAATTTTTTCCATCATATGTAGTGTCTTATTATTATGATGAACCCTATAAATTAGGGCTATGATTTTAGGATTATGATGAGATCATACTAGTGAGACCTAAAATCATAAAACCCTAATTTAAATATTCCTGGTCGATGAGACATTGAGTTAGGGATCAATGTTTTTTGGTAAGACTAGCACATTCTTTGTATGCTCAATTAAGAGGGTGATTGATCTCACAATAACCTGTGTATGACACTAATACAAGAATGTGGGTGCTCATTAGAGAATGAGTTCACTGAATTGATTCGAATTGAGAATATCTAATGGAGTCTTATCTACATGTCAATAGATGGTTCTCATAGTGGAATTTGTGCATGTAATCCTTTGACCTGAAACTATCATAGAATCTTATATATATAAATCCATAATTTGGTTCAAACTCATTCATGACTTAGTTATGTATGGGATGTTCTGGATATGGTAGATTATATATATAAAGGTTGTGAGTAGGTTAACATGGAATCGATCTTTCCTGGTAAGAGGAAATAGCATCCTACCTGCTTCAAACAAATAATGATTCAAGAAGACTTTGATCAAAGCATGATTAGAAATAGTTTCTAATGTTACATTAAATGAATCATTATCATAAGATTGAAAGAGAAATGAATATGATATTGGGGTTGACATATTTTCATACCCAGAGTCATATTCAGGATGCAGGGAGATCGAAGGATCTAGTTGCATGGTAAATTTCACTAAAGGGTATGTTTGGTATTTTCATCAAAATTTCACATCTTTCAAGTAGTCATGATACGTTGCTAGACGTCAATCATATCTTGTGAGTTTAATCAAGTTAAAATTTTAATTTGATCATTAAATTAGAAAGTGTTCTAATTTAAGTCAAATTGGGTTGGCTAGTTTTGACCTAAATCGGTTTGGTTGAGTTCTAACCAGATTAGGTCAAATCACACCCAAACTCACTGCTGGTTAGATGTGGAACCCAATGGGTCACACACAAAAAGAATTGATTAAGGGTCTAATTAGATTAGACCATGTTTGCAAGATGAATATGCTAGCACATATAGCAAACCCTAGCACCAGGATTCGAATTGGATTCGAATCAGCTTTCGATTTGGGCTAATTTAGATCCGATTTGAGCCAAATAGGATTTGGTCTTGAGTTGGATTAATTTAGATTGATTGGGCTTCAGATTGGGCACCTCATATTTGCATCCCACGTGCCAGAGAGTCTCTCTCTTGTGCATGGAAAGTATTTCATGTGCAAAGGACACTTTGGCGCATGGAATAAGATAATGCCTACCTTCTTTGACTTTTCCCATATATTATGTCGCATAATTTTTTTTTAATTGGCATGGACATCAGATATGGGGCATAGAAGAGTCCTTCTATAGATAAAAGACTTCTTTTCCTTTTAAATTTTTTCGCCCATGTTGTTTTGTCGCCCAAGATACCTTGCCGCCTACTCCTCCTTGACGTCTCTTGGACCAAGTCAAAAGCTCTTGGGACTTTGACTATTCAAAGATTTCTTCCATGCCTTCTTGCTGAATGGGCATCCCATTTTAGAGCCATTGGATGGCTTTGTATCATGATCTAATGGATGAAAAGGGTGGCGCCAAGGATGATGCATCGGGGCTCTTCATAAAAAAATACGTAGAATTAGTCCGAAGAGTCTTTCTGCTTTAAGGCACCTCTTGGACTAAGTCTATATCTCATTTTTTTTTGATAAGGCATGAGATTGGCTGATGGGGCATGAGAAATGGAAAAGGAAAGGGCGTGAGATTTTTGTTGGCATCCTTACGTACATTATAAATAAGGGTGTGCATCAAGAGTCCGGTGTGGTGAACATTATCTTTACTTTCTTACAAGAGTTTCTTTTTGTCCAATTTTCTTTCTTCCTTTCTCTTGTCTAGACCTTGTCTTTATAAGGACAAGAAGTCATCTTAAGACTAAGAGATTAGGAAGGAAAATTAAGAAGACAAAAGAAAAAGAAAGATAGATAAGGAAAGGCAAGGAAGGTGACATAAAGGCTTAAGAAGGTCTTGCCCATTTAATTGAAGTTCTTATTACAAGAATTTTAATTATATAAATCAGAGGTGCTGGTGTCTTGATCAAGTCTCTGTGTGGATCAACATTGGAGGGTGAACACGTGGGCACCTGGTGGAACCCCTGACAGACTACTACCGACAATCAGGGTTAATTTAGGGTTTAGCGATAAGAGGTATGTTCTAATACTTTCTTTTATATTACAAATGCATGTTATATGATTTAATTGCTAATAAGGTGGTCCTAGGGTTTTGGGTTTGGTTTATTTTGATTTCATATTTTGCTTTGAAATCCATGCTTCCATCATGTACACCAAACCTATCAGTGGTATCAGAGCAAGCCTTATTAGGTTAAATCATATAATGCTTTGCTTATAGTATAATGGCATAAATGAAAAATATGATATAATATTTTAGCATGTTTTTATTTATATGATGAGATCATATTCTTTTACTTATCATAATGAGATTATGTTGTATATATTATTCTGTAAAGGTTGCCCTGATATAGTGGAAAGAATTCACTATATAATGATGGTTGTCCTAGAATAATTATACATGTTAATAGATATATATATTTTATTGATGCTATTAGATATTTAGTTTGATTTAAATCAGTATGTATATCGAGACCATTTAAATCCCTCTATAAAATTATATCTAGTTGTAGTGTAATTAATCTATAGCTGAATCAATCAGGATGTTTAATTGATCAATCGATGTCTAGAAAAAATGGTTCATGATTGGTAAAGAGAACATGGTTTTTAATTGGTTCCGTTGTCTAACCTAGCCAATTTATTGGTGTCTAAGAAAAGCAATGGGGGGACTCCCACTTCTCTCTCATTTACCTAGCTAATTCGATTAATTTAATTCCAGATTGAAATGCTTAGTATTATATTCACTACATTAAGGCCTTCCTTCATACTAGTTCTTATTATGTCCTGAACCATATTAGTTCTGTTGTGCAAACACAAGATCTATTATAGGGAATGATGTAATATTAATCTAGTGCATTGAGATGCTTACAGCATTTTGAATATACTACTTTGTTGTGTAACCACAAAAGTAGTTATATTTCATTATGATTGTATAAAAATGAAGGGTTCTACTTAAACTAAAACATTAAAGTTTGTTGTGTTAACACAAGGCTATTAATGTTTTAGAGGCAAAAGTTAAATGAGAGTTGCATTAAATGCAATTGGAAAGAGTTTCCTACTTATGAACTTATACTAGGTTTGTTGTGCAACCACAAGACTTTTTATAAGGAATTAGGATCTTATTCTCATTAAGAAAATCTATGAGAGGGTTATGTTTTTTAGTGGGAGACATAATTAAATTAATGTCCTAATTTAATTATGTTTGTCATCATGAGTTGTTTGCTTATATATTGCTCTTTATTATTTAGATAAATGTCTTCTTCACTTTCATTGCGTTCAATTTTGGATTCAAATAAATTGATTGATCAAAATTATGTTGACTGGTTGAGAAATCATAAAATAGTACTCAGTCAAGAAAAATTCTCCTATATTCTTGATGCCCCTGATTCTAAGCCATTAGGAAATGATGCCACAGATGAAGATAAGTCCACATACCAGATGTGGCAAAATGATTTTCTTACTATCAAATGCATTATACTTGCCTCTATGAATAATGAATTACAGAGGCAGCATGATGGCATGGACACTCAATCCATATTGCTCAATCTCAAAGAGCTTTATGGAGAGCATAGTAGGACTGCTAGATATGAGATATCAAAATAATTATTTCATTCAAGAATGATAGAAGGAACATCCGTACAAAATCATTTTTTGATGGTAATTGACCTAATCACTCGATTAAGTCAATTAGGTTTTGTCATGGATGGGGAGTTAAGTCAGGATTTGATCTTGCAATCACTCTCAGAATCATTTTCTCAGTTTGTCATGAACTATCACATGAACAAACTGAATTCTTCATTGTCTGAGCTGTTAAATATGCTCAAGACAGTTGAAAGCCATATCAAGAAAGATAAGGCTCCTCTTCTTCTTGTGGATGGGATCTCTAAGAAGAAGGTAGGCAGAAAGGGTTCAAAAAGAAGGTTGAATCCTAAAAGTGGTATAAATAAAAAGAAAAAGGGGGAAGAAGGTCTCCGGACAGATGACCTATTTTCACTACGGCAAAGCAGGTCATTGGAAGAGAAATTATAAGGCTTACCTTGCAACCGTGAAGTCTGGTGCAAATAATGCACCAAACAGTATGTATGAGATACATACTATATTATCATTAAATTCTTCCATTTCAAATTCTTGGGTATTAGATAACGACTGTGGTTTTCATATCTATAAATTTTTGCAGGGACTATAGAAAATTAAGAGTTTGAAGAAAGGTGACTTCAAACTCTATGGCGCTGGAGGAGATTCTATCCAGGCAGAAGCTGTAGGGACAAAAATATTGAAGTTACCTTATGGGAAGATCTTAGAGCTTACAAATTATTATTATATGCCTAAGATCATTAGAAATATTATATCTATACCCTTGTTATTAAAACAAGGTTATAGTCTTAATGTAACGAGCGAAGGTTGCTCGATCAAATATTCTAATGAAAATATTTGTTTTGGCATTTTTAGCAATGGTTTGTTAACTCTATGTTTGGATGACAATATATTTCATATTGATGAAAATAGAAAATGTAAGAGAGATGACATAAATAATACTTTACTTTGGCATTGTCGATTAGGTCATATTAGTGAGGCTAGGATTAACAAGTTATACAAAGAAAAGTTCTTTGATTCTTTTGATTATGAATCATTAGGAACTTGTGAATCATGCCTCATGGGTAAAATGACCAAGATTCCATTTAGTGGACATGGAGAAAGGACAAAAGAGTTATTAGGACTTGTACATACAGATGTATGTGGTCCTATGACAACTCAAGCCAGAGGAGGATACTCTTATTTTATAACATTCACTGATGATTTATCTAGGTTTGGATATGTGTATCTTATGAAACACAAATCAGAAGCCTTTGATAAATTTAAAGAGTATCAAAGTATGGTCGAAAAACAAACTGGACAATGTATAAAAATCCTTCGATCTGATCGAGGAGGAGAATACTTATCTAGTGAGTTTCTAGACTATCTTAAATTTAAAGGGATTCTCTCTGAATGGACACCTCCTTATACACCGCAATTAAATGGTGTAGCCGAAAGAAAAAATCATACCTTATTAGATATGGTACGGTCCATGATGTGCTTCACTGAATTACCTATTTTCTTCTGGGGTCATGCTCTAGAGACTGCAATTTACATCTTGAATAGAGTACCTTCTAAGTCTGTATCTAGTACTCCATATGACATATGGAGAAATAAGAAATCAAATCTTAAGTATCTTAAGATATGGGGTTGTCCAGCATATGTCAAAAGAAATTTTGGACATAAACTTGATGCTAGATCAGACAGATGTCTATTTATAGGATATCCTAGAAATAGTATAGGATATTTATTCTACCATCCTACTGAACAAAAGGTGTTTGTAAGTAGGCATGCCATTTTCATGAAAAAAGAATTTATCCTAGAAAAGGGCAGTGGCAGAAATATTGAACTTAGTGAAGTTCAAGAAAATCAAATAGATATTTCTCAACCATATAATCACATAAAAGAACCAGAACACATAACTCCTATCCATAGGTCTAAAAGAGTAAGAAATTCACCTATTAGGTATGGGTTCATTATTGAGAACAATGAAGCCCAAGTCATTGAGAATGACGAACCTCTGACCTATACGGAAGCAGTCAAAAGTAAGGACTCTTACAAATGGCTGGCTGCCATGCAATCCGAAATAGAATCCATGCATACCAACAAAGTATGGACTTTGGTGGATGCACCAAAGGATATAAATCCTATTGGATGCAAATGGATTTTTAAGAAAAAGATTGGAGCTGATGGTCAAATTGAAACCTATAAGGCCAGACTGGTGGCTAAGGGTTTTAGGCAAAAACAAGGGATTGATTATGATGAAACATTTTCACCTATGGCCATGCTCAAATCTATTCGGATTATGCTTGCTATAGCAGCATACCACGACTATGAAATATGGCAAATGGATGTAAAGACTGCCTTCCTTAATGGTTTCCTTGAGGAGGAAGTCTATATGTCACAGCCAGAAGGATTTGAGTCAAATGAGAGACCAAATCAGGTATGCAAACTTAAGAGATCCATTTATGGATTAAAGCAAGCATCAAGGAGTTGGAACATCCATTTTGATGAAACAATAAAAGAGTTTGGTTTTATCAAGAATGTGGATGAACCATGTGTGTACAAGAAAACTAGTGGGAGAACAATAGTATTCTTGGTTCTGTATGTAGATGACATACTCCTCATTGGGAATGATATCCCAATGTTACAATCAGTCAAATTATGGCTATCAAATAAGTTTTTCATGAAAGATTTGGGAGAAGCATCCTATATACTAGGAATAAAGATCTATAGAGATAGATCTAAGAGGATGCTAGGCTTGTCCCAATCAAGGTACATTGACTTAATACTGAAAAGATTCAGTATGGATGGGAGTAAAAGAGGTTATTTACCCATAAGTCAAGGCATACATCTCTCTAAAAAGATGTCTCCAAAGACACCTGAAGAGAGAAATAGAATGTGTTCTATTCCTTATGCTTCGGCTGTTGGATCAATAATGTATGCCATGTTATGTACAAGGCCTGATGTTGCTTATGCTTTAGGCATTGCAAGTAGATTTCAAGCTGATCCAGGAGAGGATCATTGGAAAGCTGTGAAAAATATTCTTAAGTACTTAAGAAGGACTAAAGATATTTTTCTTGTATATGGTGGTTCTGATCTTAAACTAGAAGCATATTCTGATTCTAGTTTTCAATCAGACCCAGATGATAGCAAATCCATTTCAGGGTATGTCTTTACTCTGAATGGTGGAGCAGTGAGTTGGAAGAGTACTAAGCAACCAACTGTAGCTGACTCAACCACTGAAGCAGAATACATAGCTGTAAGTGAAGCCACCAAGGAAGCTGTCTGGATGAAAAAGTTCATCACTGAATTGAGAAATTATTCCTGAAATTGAGAAACCAGTACCACTTTACTGTGATAATACTGGAGCTGTAGCTCAAGCAAAGGAACCAAGGTCTCATCATAAATCCAAACACATTCTGAGATGCTTCCATCTCGTTCGAGAAATTATTGAAAGACAAGATGTAGTCATAGAACGAGTAGATACAAAGAACAACATAGCAGATCCATTCACTAAGGCTTTACCACTGCAACTGTTTGATCGCCACCTTGATTGTATGGGATTAAAATATAAGGGCGATTGGCTTTAGTGCAAGTGGGAGATTGAAAGGATTATGCCCTCAAGCCAATTTATTTTTTGGGATGTTCTTTGTCTTCCAGACTCATGTAATGACATTTTTAATAAATAAAGGCAATTTTTTTTCATCATATGCAGTGTCTTATTATTATGATGAACCCTATAAATTAGGGCTATGATTTTAGGATTATGATGAGATCATACTAGTGAGACCTAAAATCTTAAAACCCTAATTTAAATATTCCTAGTCGATGAGACATTGAGTTAGGGATCAATATTTTTTGGTAAGACTAGCACATTCTTTGTATGCTCAATTAAGAGGGTGATTGATCTCACAATAACCTTGTGTATGACACTAATACAAGAATGTGGGTGCTCATTAGAGAATGAGTTCACTGAATTGATCCAAATTGAGAATATCTAATGGAGTCTTATCTACATGTCAATAGATGGTTCTCATAGTGGAATTTGTGCATGTAATCCTTTGACCTGAAACTATCATAGAATCTTATATATATAAATCCATATTTTGGTTCAAACTCATTCATGACTCAGTTATGTATGGGATGTTCTGGATATGGTAGATTATATATATGAAGGTTGTGAGTAGGTTAACATGGAATCGATCTTTCCTGGTAAGAGGAAATAGCATCCTACCTGCTTCAAACAAATAATGATTCAAGAAGACTTTGATCAAAGCACGATTAGAAATGGTTTCTAATGTTACATTAAATGAATCATTATCATAAGATTGAAAGAGAAATGAATATGATATTGGGGTTGACATATTTTCATACCCAGAGTCATATTCAGGATGCAGGGAGATCGAAGGATCTAGTTGCATGGTAAATTTCACTAAAGGATATGTTTGGTATTTCCATCAAAATTTCACATCTTTCGGATAGTCATGATACGTTGCTAGACGTCAATCATGTCTTGTGAGTTCGATCAAGTTAAAATTTTAATTTGATCATTAAATTAGAAAGTGTTCTAATTTAAGTCAAATTGGGTTGGCTAGTTTTGACCTAAATCGGTTTGGTTGAGTTCTAACCAGATTAGGTCAAATCACACCCAAACTCACTGCTGGTTAGATGTGGAACCCAATGGGTCACACACAAAAGAATTGATTAAGGGTCTAATTAGATTAGACCATGTTTGCAAGATGAATATGCTAGCACATATAGCAAACCCTAGCACCAGGATTCAAATCAGCTTCCGATTTGGGCTAATTTAGATCCGATTTGAGCCAAATAGGATTTGGTCTTGAGTTGGATTAATTTAGATTGATTGGGCTTCAGATTGGGTGCCTCATACTTGCATCCCATGCACCAGAGAGTCTCTCTCTTGCGTGTGGAAAGTATTTCATGCGCAAAGGACACTTTGACGCATGGAATAAGATAACGCCTACCTTCTTTGACTTTTCCCATATATTATGTCGCGTAATTTTTTTTTAATTGGCATGGACATCAGATATGGGGTGCAGAAGAGTCCTTCTATAGATAAAAGACTTCTTTTCCTTTTAAATTTTTTCACCCATGTTGTTTTGTCGCCCAAGATACCTTGCCGCCTACTCCTCCTTGACGTCTCTTGGACCAAGTCAAAAGCTCTTGGGACTTTGACTATTCAAAGATTTCTTCCATGCCTTCTTGCTGAATGGGCATCCCATTTTAGAGCCATTGGATGGCTTTGTATCATGATCTAATGGATGAAAAGGGTGGCGCCAAGGATGATGCATCGGGGCTCTTCATAAAAAAATACGTAGAATTAGTCCGAAGAGTCTTTCTGCTTTAAGGCACCTCTTGGACTAAGTCTATATCTCATTTTTTTGCTGATAAGGCATGAGATTGGCTGATGGGGCATGAGAAATGGAAAAGGAAAGGGCGTGAGATTTTTGTTGGCATCCTTACGTACATTATAAATAAGGGTGTGCATCAAGAGTCCGGTGTGGTGAACATTATCTTTACTTTCTTACAAGAGTTTCTTTTTGTCCAATTTTCTTTCTTCCTTTCTCTTGTCTAGACCTTATCTTTATAAGGACAAGAAGTCATCTTAAGACTAAGAGATTAGGAAGGAAAATTAAGAAGACAAAAGAAAAAGAAAGATAGATAAGGAAAGGCAAGGAAGGTGACATAAAGGCTTAAGAAGGTCTTGCCCATTTAATTGAAGTTCTTATTACAAGAATTTTAATTATATAAATCAGAGGTGCTGGTGTCTTGATCAAGTCTCTGTGTGGATCAACGTTGGAGGGTGAACACGTGGGCACCTGGTGGAACCCCTGACAGACTACTACCGACAATCAGGGTTAATTTAGGGTTTAGCGATAAGAGATATATTCTAATACTTTCTTTTATATTACAAATGCATGTTATATGATTTAATTGCTAATTAGGTGGTCCTAGGGTTTTGGGTTTGGTTTATTTTGATTTCATATTTTGCTTTGAAATCCATGCTTCCATCATGTACACCAAACCTATCATAGGCTGTGCAACCGAAGATCTTCAGGTGTCCAAGCTCCACCTTCTTTCCACTTCAGACCTCTTCTAGAATGCCTCCATTCAGCTTGCGGTGAGAGAACCGGTTAACAAGAAAATAAGAAAAAATTAAAGCATCATCCCAAAAGGATTTTAGAAATGATGTCTACAGCTTTAAACTCCATGCCTTATCGATCGGTGTCTCTGGTTCATCCTTTCTAGGACACCATTTTGCTAGAGAGTCATCTTCACTATATAATGGCATTTGATAATATTTTTCTTACAGTACCTCCTGAACTCCAGGCTTGTATACTCTCCTCCATTATTCGACCTCTGACACTTCACCTATCTTCCTGACTCCTTCTCAACTTCAGCTCTCCAAGCTTTGAATCGGACAAACACCTCTGACTTTTCTTTGGTCAGATAAATCCACACCTTCCTTAAGAAATCATCAATGAAAGTGATAAAATATCTTGCCCCACCTCTAGCTGGTATAGGAGCTGGTCCCCACACATCTGACTGCACTAAATCTAGCACTCTTTCACTACTCTTAGTACTTTTGGCAAACTTCACCCTATGCTATTTACCAAAATTGCATGGCTCACATAAATCTATGCTCTCTTTTTTCAAGGCTGGGATCATCCCTCTTCCACTAAGTTCTGTGAGCCCTTGATCACTCATGTGACCCATCCAATAATGCCACAGACAATATAAGAGCTGCTCCTCCTGTGCTATTGCTTGCACCTCCACACTATCGTTCACCACTGAGCCTTCTATTCTATAAAGATTGTTGCTCATTCTTTTATCTCTCATCACTACCAAAGCTTCCTTAGAAATTTTCAAACATCCACTCCTAGTCTGGCTACTAAAAGCATAACCCTGCTCCTCCAAGTAGCCCAAAGAAATCAAATTCTTTTTCAATTTTGGTACATGCCAGATATTTGATAATGTACGAATGATTCCATCATGCATCCTCACTCTAATTGAGCCAACTCCAGTTACTCTGCATGGGTGATCATCTCCAAGACTGACACTTGCTCCATCAATCTTCTGGTCGATAGAAAACTATTCTCATTGAGTAGTATAGTGGTGAGAGCATGTTGAATCCAATTTTCACATAGTATCGCACTCTATGGACCCATCTGATATAACTAGCAGGTCTTCTCCACAGCTCATTGAAGCTGTATCATCACTCTTGCTGGTCTTTCCTTTTTTTGACCTCAAAAGGGGACAATCTCTCCTCAGGTATCTAGGCTGATGATATTTATAATATTTTAATATCATCCTCTGATCCCAAGACTTTGACCTACCTTTGAATTTTCCTCTTGTCTTCTCCTTTGATCTTCCTTGTCTTTCATTCACAGCCAAGATCTTAGACTTGGGATCTCCCTAGCAAATCTTTCCCTTTGCTCATTTGATCTGAGTATACCAATAACTTTATAGTTTAGGATTTCCTTTCCATAAACTAAAGTTATTATGAGACCATCATACGAGCCTAAGAGAGAATAAAGCAGCAGTAATGCCTGATCTTCCTCGTCAATCTTCATATCCAAACTCATCACCTCATAACACACTCGATTGAACCTTTGGATATATGCAACAAGATCTCCACCTTCAAGCATCCTAAGACTATACAGCTATTTCTTCAACCATAACTTATTCATCATGTTCTTTCCCATGTATGTGTTCTTCAGTCTCGTCTAGAGCTCCTTTGTCATGGTCTCTATGTAAACCTCGGAAAGCACCTGATCGGTCAAGCATATTCTGATTATGCTAAAAGCAATTTCCTCCACCAATTCCTAGCATTGATCTTTTCTAGTCTTTCTCTTATCAAGATCTTGTAGATCCTATGCTGAACCAACAAGTTCTTTACCTTTTGCTCCCACAAGGTAAAGTTTTTCTTACCATCAAACTTCTCAAAATCCACCTTCAGTCCACTTGATCCCACGATTTTAAGCAAGTCAAGAACAAAAAATCCTAGCATCCTTCACGATCACACACCAACAAAACTATCCTTCAAAGAAGATCTAAATGCCATAGATCCTCTTTTCAACCTTTTGTATCACTGTTCCTCCATATAATAAATCTCCACCTCAATCTAGAGATAACCACGAAGCAAACAATAAGTTTTTAGAATAAAACCTGATGCAACAGATCTTGAATGTAGAAATCGTAGGTGTCTTCCTTTCTTCCATGCAACACTACTTTGATACCAATTATTATGAAAATTAATTCCACATATGGATCGATGTGACAGCTGGTGATCAGCTAAGCAATAAGGAAGAACTCCTTAGAGATACTGCGAAAGCATGATCAATGGATTCAAGGAATAGAGAAGAAGAGTAGTAGAGATTTTTAGGAGAAAAGAGCTTTATTTTAATGAATTCAGCATCATCAACAACCTTGATCTATTTTTAGTATATATTTTACAAGAGAGTCAAGCCCAAGCTCATAGAAAAATTTTCCAAATCCAAAACAACCCATGTACATTAAACATACCCGTGAAAACTAAGTCAGCCCAGTTTTAGACTGAGTCGGCTAATCTACAACTGGGTCGACTTAGTTGGCTAATCTACAACTGGGTCGGCTTAGTCAACTGGGTCGGCTTAGTTTTAGACTAAGCCGACCCAAAAACTGAGCCGACCCAGTTGTGTACCATGCCAACAACCCAAAACGATTATTTTTCATCTAGATTTTTTTCTAAGACATAGTCGATCTTGTCCTAGACTAAACCGATCCAGTTCCCAACTTAGCTGACCCAGTCTCATGGTGAGCAAGCTGAGTTTTTGAACTTTGCTGTCCATGCTGATTTCTCTTCTTGCTCGCTTCCATCTTTTCATGACCTATCTTCTCATATTTTCAAGACTTGAAAGCATCACTTTTGAGTTCACACAAGCTCTACCAGAAAAATATGATTGACAAATATTTTGAGCTCAACCTTAGCTTCTTGGATGAAGAAGCTTCTAATAATGAGGCAGGACAACTATCGATCTTCTGCCAGTCGGTCCTTCCTCCACTATGCCTTTTGTCACATCTGCTCCCTCTACTATCAAAAAATCTATACCAACTTTTTCTTGAATGATCTAGCAGACCTCCATTGTAATGAACATTGTCTTAATGAAGTGATATCCCCTTGATTTCTTCTTCATTGTTGTCTAGATTGAATATTGGTATACTTCTTTTCTTGCATTGCTCTTGATATTTGGGTTTCTTTTCAGAGTAATGTTCTTGATCTATCATTTTGTAGGTCTATTCTTCTTGTCTACGATTGGGGATCCTGTGACTTAGTTAGGAGTGGATATTTTCTTGTCTAGGAACCGGGAGTCTTTATTCCATGCCCATGGTTAACTTCTTGTTTAAAGATCTAGAGCCTTGTCAAGATGAGGTCCTCCTATCATTATTATGGGTAGATGTTGCCCTTATCGAAATAAGGTCCTTCTACCATTCTTGGCAAGGTCGATGGGGCATGAAAGGGCCATTGAGAGGGTCTCACCATTTTTCTCTAGTTTGAACTAGAGGTTTTCAATCCCTCGTAAGGATCTTTATCCACATCAGGATGAGATTCTCTTCCTGTTCTTGATGTGGTTGATTATCTTTCTTGTTAGGACGAGGTTCTCCTCCTATTCCTAACAAGACTATCGAGGAACAAAAGAACTATTGAAAGGACCTCTTTTATTTTTTTATATCAAGATGAGGTCCTCTTTCTATTCCTGACATGGTAGGCTTTTATCCTTATTAGGATGAGATTCTCTTTTTATTTCTAAGAGGACATCAGGATACAAAAGGGTTGTTGAAAGAGCCTCTTCCCTTTTTTCATGTCAAGACAAGGTCCTCCTCTTGTTTCTGACATGGTGGGCTTTTATCCTTGTTAGAATGAGGTTCTCTTCCTATTCCTAACAAGGGTGTTGGGGCACAAAAGGGTCATTGAAAGGGCTTTTTTCCTTTTTCTATGTCAGGATGAGGTCCTCCTCCTATTCCTAATATGGTAGGCTTTTACCCTTATTAGAATAAGGTTTCATCCTATTCCTAACAAGGGTGTTAGGGCATAAAAGGACCATTGAAAGGGTCTCTCCCATTTTTTCATGTCAGGATGAGGTCCTTCTCCTGTTTTTGATATGGTGGGCTTTTATCCTTGTTAGGACGAGGTTCTCCTCCTATTCCTAACAAGGACATCAGGACACAAAAGGATCATTGAAAGGGCTTCTTTCCTTTTTTCATGTTAGGACAAAGTTCTCCTCCTTTTTCTGACATGGTGAGCTTTTACCATTGTTAGGATGAGGTTCTTCTCCTATTCCTAATAAGGGCATCAGGGCATAAAAGAACTGTTGAAAGGGCCCCTCTTTTTTCATGTCAGGACGAGATCCTCCTCCTATTCCTGACATGGTGAGCTTTTACCCTTGCTAGGATGAGATTCACCTCCTATTTCAAACAAGGGCATTGAGACACAAAAGGACAATTGAAAGGACATCTTTCCATTACCTCCTATTTATAAATAGGAGGTCATCTACTTCATTTGAAAGCGAAGTTTGGTTGGATAATTTTTTGTCATTGTATAACTTTGCACTAAAGGCAAGAATTGTTAAAGAAAATTTTATTGAAATAGTCATTGATGGTATATCCATAGATTTTCTAAGTTCCAAGGTTCGGGGAATGTCGATCCTCCAAGCTCTTTTAGATAATAAGTTTTCGATCGAATAATTTTCACGACCTCATAAGGACCTTCTCAGTTCGGGGCGAGCTTTCCTAGATTCTTTGATTATAAAATATTTACTCATCGAAGTACTAGATCTCCCACTCTAAATATTTTCCTCTTCACTTTAGAATTATAGTGACAAGCTACTCTTTGCCTATAGGCAACCATTCTGATCTGAGCTTTTTCCTACTTTTTCTCCAACAGATCATGGTTTGTCCTAAGGTCTTGTGAATTGCTTTGTTCATTGAAAGCTTCAACTCATATTGAGGAAAGTTCAAATTCAATCAAGATGACTATCTCAATTCCAAAGGCCAATGCGAAAGAAGTTTCTCCCATTGGCAGTCTTTGGATGGTTCCATAAGCCTAAAGTACATGGTAGAGTTCATCCACCCATGTACCTTTCATCCTTTTAAGTCTGACTTTTATCCACTGAAGTAGAGTTCTGTTGGTTACCTCAGCTTCATCATTTGCTTGAGGTGCACCATAGATATAAAATGATGAAAAATATTCAAATCTTCATAGAACTAGATGAACTTTGCTCCCACAAACTGGCACCCATTATCAGTGATTAGCATCCGAGGTAGGCCAAATCTACAAACTATCAATTTTTAGATGAAGTCTTGCATCTTGGCTTTAGTTATTTTTGCTAGAGGTTCGATCTCTACCCACTTAGTAAAATAATCTACTACTATAAAAAAAAAAATTTACTATCCAGATGCCATAGGAAAAGGCCCAAGTATGTCCATCCCCACTGTGAGAACGGCCAAGGGACACTTAAGGATGAGTTGTGTGGCTAGTTGTCTCTGAATACTAGCATTCCTCTGACTTCAATCGCATTTCCTCACATAAATTATGGCATCCTGATGCATAGTTGGTCAATAATATCCTTGTCGAAGTAACTTATAAGATAAAGATCTGGTCCCTAGATGGTTTTCATATATTCTCTTATGAACTTCTCTCAAAGCATAATCAGCTTTAGTAGGTCGAAGATACTTGAGGAGTGGCAAGGAATATGATCTCCTATATAACTTATTTTCATACAAAACATAACGAAAGGCTTGATTTGTCAATTTCCAAGCTTCCTTAAGGTCTCTAGAAAAAATTTCATCGTTAAGATATGAAACTAATGGATCGATCTAGTTAGACTCATGGTCGACCTACATTACTACTTGGGATTCTTCCAAGCTTGGATGCTATAGAACTTCAAAGAAAACTTCTTTTGGCAATTCACATGGGGCCAGAGTTGCTAGCTTAGAAAGAAGATGGGCTCTGATATTTTCTGCTCTAGGAATCTATTGAATATCAAAGCTATTAAAGGCCAAGGTCAAGCTTTTTATCTTCTCCAAATACTTCTTCATATTTCCTCCCGAGCTTCATAGGTATTACTGACCTATCCCACCACTAATTGAGAATCACTATAAACATTCAAATGCCCTACTTTTAGCTCTTTAGCAATCCTCAATCATGAGATTAGGGCTTTATATTCAGCTTCATTATTGGTGGCAGACAACTCGAAGCGTAGAGCATACTCAGCAATAATTTCCTCCGAATTGATTAAAATCAGTCCTGCACCTGCCCCTGAAGCATTGGATGAGCCATCTACATGTAAAGCCTAGAAAACTTTAGGAAGATCAACTTTTTCTTTAGGATAAACAAGAGTATGAACTTTTTGGTGCTCAAGTTCTGCTTCATCTGGGATGGTACACTCTACTATAAAGTCAGCCAATATCTGAGCTTTAATGGACAACCGAGGTTGAAAATTGATATCAAACTTGATTAGCTCGATCACCCATTTTGCTATCCTCCCAAAATCAGGTCGGTGAAGAACAGTGTTTACAGGTTGATCAGTGAGGAGGATGATTATATGCGCCTAGAAATAAGATCAAAGCTTTCTGGTTGCAATTAACAGAGCATAAGTCGGTTTTTTTAGTTTGGTATACTTTGTCTCCACATCTCTTAGGACCCTACTTATATAGTAGATTGGCTTTTGAATTTTAGCTTCTTCTCTGACTAGGATAGCTCTAATGGCCACCGGAGACATCGCCAAATATAGAAACAATTCTTCTCCAGGTTTAGGCTTGATGAGGAGTGGAGGTGATCTAAGATATTTCATCAATTCTTCAAAGGTCCATTGATACTCAGTAGTCCAATTGAAGTTCTTGGGCTACTTAAGTACTTGAAAAAAGGGCATGCAGTGTTCTGCCGATCTCAAGATGAAAAAATTTAGGGTTGCCACCTTGCCTATAAGGCGCTGAACTTTTTTTATTATTTTAGGGGCGGTCATCTCTTGGATAGCTTGATCTTCTCGAGGTTTGCCTCGATGCCATATTTCGATATCATGAATCTCAGAAACTTCTCCAAAGTCACACCAAAAGTGCATTTCATAGGATTCAACTTCATCTTGTACCTCCAAAGGTTGCTGAAGGTCTTCTTATGGTCATCAATGTGATTTGATGAAGATCGACTTTTAACAAGCATGTCATCTACATAGACCTCCATATTGTAGCCGATCTACCCCTTGAAGATCTTGTTCACTAAATGCTGATAAGTAGCACAACATTCTTAGCCAAATGCAAAGTAAATAATATTAGATATGTGTGCCCTAGAAGCCAGAATTGGCTGACACTTGTAATACACTTCTAGGGGCAAAATTATAATTTTGACTATATATCAATAAAATGGATTATTTTCTATCACATATGTGTATATAAAAGTGTCTGTGATACATTCTTTGAGCTAATGATAATGATAGTTCATATTTTCAAGAGTTGAAAATTTAAGACATGAATTATCATTATTAACTCATAAAATGCTCCCGACCATAGGATCATCACGAGGATGGTGATTGATCCGGAAGGTTGGTGTACAATCGCTTCTCTTTAGTAGATGAGTCTTGAGTCTACGGTGTGGAGACACCAGAGCGAGAGTACAGGTACTCGTTAGAGAATGAGGGCACTGAGCGTGACCACCTCGAGTAGTCATTAGGAAGTCTACCTTCTCGTCAATGACTGACTCGATGCTGCAGTAGTGTGTCTGGTTCTTTGACCTGAGGTGCATCGGCAGTTCACCTTGAGGGTGTTATAGTTTGACTACACCATTACTCGGTCTCCTAGCCATATGGAAATCCCTGAGGTGTATGTTGGCTATAGCATGTTCATTGTAGGAACTGGATTGCATCAAGATGGGAATCTATCTACCTCGGTGGTAGAGGAGCAGCCCTATGATGATCATGAGAATCAAGTCCAGAAGCCCATGGCCATGGTAGAGTGAAATAATAGAAAGAGTTTCTATTTAGATTTTCACATTGGACTTGAATCGAATGATTACATCATATGACAGAAACTAGGGTTTGACGAGTTCACCTTAACCCTAATCTGATCGGGGCTCAAGATAGAAGAACTTAATCACACAGGTAGCTGCACCAAGAGGTTCGCATTCAGCTCTGATGGGTTGCCACCATATACTGCTAGGTGTCACTGGTGGATTTTGGGAGCAATTAGAATGATTTAGATGATCGATCATTCTAGCTGTTCGAATCAGAAGAGTTCTGATCCATCGAAAGGAGTTTCGATGATGTCGATGATAGAGATCATGACATATCCCATTACCATACAGAACTGAACCTAACTGGGTATCACACAAACAAGGGTTTGAATCTGGTGATCATCAATTGAACTGAACTCAGTTCAATTGATCTGAATGAGATTCAATTAGGTTCAAGAAAATCGTGCTAGCACTCGATTGAACCTAACGTTCTTCTTTTACTATCATAAATAAGTTGTCCTGACTGAGCCAAAGGAGTTTGTGCTCAATCAGAGGCCTTCATACTTGGTCTGACTGGAGGTTGTCCAAGTCAGAAAAAGGTTGTCTTATTTTGAAGATAAATTTGACAACACTGCCATTTTTGGTCCCTCACTTTGCTAAATCTTGTCCTTTGACTTTGGTCAAATGTTGACCTTTGACACTTTGACATCTGACCCATATGTCATGCACCTATTGAAGAGAACTGGGGGCCTTGTCCCCCTAGCTAAAAGGTAGAAGAAAGGGGGCGCACTGCCAGGGAGGCGTGCGCCCATGGAGGATAAGGATAGGAGTCCCATACAGATGGGACTCCAGTCTGCCTTTTTGGAATTCCAATTAGAGTGGTCCTAAGAAACTTTTTGACTGGTCTTAGGCATCCCTAAGGAGAGTTTTGAGGGTCTCTAATCTAATTAGGATCAGATGATTCATCCCACCAATCAGATTTAGATCTGATTTCACAAAGGGTGATTGATTGGGAAGAAGAGTGGACTGCATGGCGCAGCAAGTCTATAAAACCCTGTCTGCCAACCTAGAATTTAATTCTTTTACCTTTAGCCCATGCCCAAGGCCCCTCTCCCTCCTTCTTCCATGCCAAACCCTCTTCCTCTCTCTCCTCTCCATGCCCAAAAGGAGTTTGGGCATTGGTTGGTGCGATCCAGATCAAGAGAAAGGCGACAGGAAAGCAAGAAGGCTGCATTGCTGCAAGAGACAACTGCTTGATCTTCAAAAGGAGTTTTGAAGATCCTCAAGATCAGATCCAGATCTAATTTTTGGAGGATGTGATAGAGAAGAAGAAGGATCTTCAGATCCAGCCTGAGTGGATATCCGGTAGAGGCCAGGCACTTGCGTGGCTAGATCCAGAACCTTCCGCTGCAAACATTAGGATCATCAAGGGTAATAGGATTACCCAGAACAAAGGTAAATTAAATTTGATTTAATTTTTATCATTATTTTTATTTTTATTATTAGATAATAAGAATTAGATCTGAAATCTCAGATCTAATTAGGATCTTAAGAGAAAAATTTTTTTGAAATATATCTTCTTGATCTGAATCAGATCTGAACGAACCTGGATCCGAAAAAATCAGGATTTTTTTCCTTCAACTGGTATCAGAGCCAAGGTTCTAAAATTTATTAGATCTAATTTTAAATTTATTTTTGAATTAATAAATTAGATGATTTTAGATGTCACATGAGATGTGATCAGATCTAAAATTAAAAAATTAAAAATTAAATAAAATTAGGATCTAAGATTATGAAGATGCATGACTAGTTCTAGAAATAGAATATTCTAGTTAGTCTAGTATGATCATAATTTTAATTTGATTAATTATTCTATGTGTAGTCTAGCATGATCATAATTTTAATTTAATTAATATATTTTTTAGATCTATTTATTTACTATTTTTTGATATTTTAAATATTATAATAACATCTAAAAAATAGAAAATAAAATTTATTTAATTTTAAATCATATGAGATATGATTGATGCATGTCTAGACTAGTTGTAGAATAGTTCTACATAATTATCTAGATTAGAATTTTATTTTGATATGATCAATTTAAATCTAATTTTTTAGATTATTTATGAGATAATTTAGATCTAAAAATATGCATGATTGATACATGAGATGTATGCAAAATATGCCATGATTAGATCTAATTTTTATATATGAGATATATGATATAGATCTAAAACTAGTTTTGTAGTATTTATCATGTTCCTGATTAAGGCGTTCCTCTTGGCCGTCCGGTCATAAGAATGAAGAAGGATTTAAAGGCCCTCTCTTTCCATTCGATGGGGTGTTCTTATGATGTGTAGGGGTGCTGCGTGTTCGTCCTTAATCAGAAATCCAAAAAACTTACTTTCTGCAAAATTCCTAGATCCTGAAACCCTAGGATTTATTGTGCATATTTTGTTTATGAACCCTACTTAATTAAGAATTAAGATTATGAAATATTAATTAGGTCTAAAATTGAGAATTTTCAGATCTAAGACATATTCATAATACTGGGTTCGGGCTTGGGTAGCTCAATTAGGTCTAAGCGGTTGATCAAACCGAATCAAGAGTTGGTTAGATGGGATCAACAATGCTTAAATTGACCAGCCTAATAGGATTAAGTCTGGGTCAAGATCGAGTCACATGAGTCATCGATCAAGCAAGACCTAATTAGGCTCAGAGGTTAGAGTCTGGATTGTAGGCTAACCCAATTGGTTCTGGCTCAATAATTTGGTGTCTAAGGTAAGTTTGGCACATACGACCGACTGGTTTTTAATTGGAAGCTACTCGACCTGAATGCATTCTTGTACGAGTTAATGGCATATTCCTTCCACCGGTCTCACTTACCTGGCCATATCTGTTGACACAGTTCTGATCTGAGGTGGTCAATAATCCGAGCTAACCCATGCCACTAGGTTAGTCATAATTGTTATGACTATGACAAGTCTAGTTTAATGAGACCTGAATCAATTCTTCCCTAAGAAAAGATTAAGTCTGAGGTCTTCCACCATTGTAGATGTGCGGGCCCTTTTCCGAGGGTTGATTGTTCTCGGCTGGATACAGTGGCTCAGTTGCACCGAAAAGATGCAACCATGTCTATTAGGCATTGGATGCTATGGGCTGGAGGATGAGTTGGGCTCAATATTTTGGATACGGTGAGAGACTCAATTAGGAATCCAGTCTATGCAAATGGTGGGTCTGACTTAACTAAGGAGTGGATCAATATTCTAGGATACGGTGAGATTCATGAATTAGAGACCAAGTTTGGGTGCACCATGATTAGAGAATCATTGAACAAGAGTTGTTCACTCATTGGCTAACCCATCACCAATAACTGTTAGGTGAGGTGATGAGTCAGTTGGTGAGACCGCACCACCCACTAGAAATCATTAATCATGGAGATTTTTGCATCTCTACAGAGGGAGTGTAGGGATCCAAGAAAATAGTGAAAGAGCTAATTTGTTTAAAAATAAAATCCCTAAATAAATTGGTCAAGTCATAAATTTACAGTATCTAACTAGAATCTTTGACTCTCTACAGAAAAAAAAATGTCTGCGTCCAATCCCATTAGGCACGTATCCTGGACACACATAGACTGACCGGACCCAATTATAAAGAATTGGCTCAGGAAACTACAAAATTATTTTGGGTTTCGAGAAGTTAACCCATGTATTGGACCAGGACCCTCCCACCTTACCAGCTCCATCCATCTGCTTGAACAGAGAGCATCTCTGAAAAATGGATAGACGAAGATAATAAGGCCAGATATTACATGTTGGGCTCGATGTCTGATGAGCTCCAGCGCCAACATGAAGATATCAAGGGACTGCTCGCCAAATGTTGGCTCACCTGCAAGGAGATGTTTGGTGAACAGAGTCGCACAGCCAAATATCAAGTCACGAAATGACTTTTTAAGGCTAAGATGCGTGATGGGCAGTCAGTCCAAGATCACTGTCTGATGAATGATCAAGGACATGGAAGAGCTTGAGAAGCTCGGTGTGAAGTTAGACTTGGATCTGCAGAATGATATTATTCTGCAATCCTTGACTGATGCATATGGGCAATTCATCATGAATTACCACATGCATAAACTTCAAAATTCTTGGCCGAATTAATGAATATGCTGGTTACCGCTGAGCTTTCTATGAAAGGTTCTAAAGGCTCAGTTCTTGCTATGGAACGGACTTCTTCCAAAAGAAAGTCTTTTTATGGAAAGAAAAAGAAGTCTGTGAAAAAGCAAAAGGTGGAAGGATGGAAAGAAAAAAGAAGGCAGAGCCGAAGAAGAAAATCCGATGTCAAAGGAAAGTGTTTCCATTGCAACAGCGACGGCCATTGGAAGCGAAACTGCCCTACTTACCTGGCCACCCTGAAGAACAAGAAGGAAGGTCCTTCTGGAGGTATGCTCGTTATTGAGTCTAACCTTACGGTTTCTTCTGCATCCAGTTGGGTGCTTGACTCTGGTTCTAGTGCTCATCTGTGCACTTCCATGCAGGGTCTTGAGGATAGCAGGAGGCTGAGGGATGGAGACATGATCCTACGCATCGGTAATGGAGCAAGAGTTGCTGCAGTAGCCGTGGGAACATACCCTCTTCGATTACCATCTGGTTTAGACTTAGTTTTGAAAGACTGTTATTATGTGCCTACAGCTAGCAGGAATTTGATTTCTGTTTCATGCTTAGCACAAGAAGGCTATGTGATTACCTTCTTTAAGGACCATTGTAACATTCTTTATGAAAGAAATAAAATTGCAAATGGTTTTCTTATTAATGGTCTTTATCAGCTACATATTGATGTACCTATTTTAACTATCGAGCAAAACGTGAATGCCAAACAAAATGACCTAGGGATAGTCCAAATGATAGATATCTATGGCACCTGAGATTAGGTCATATAGCAGAAGATAGGATCAACAAATTGGAGAAAAATGGGCTATTGAGTCCATTGACTTTCGAGTCATATCCAACTTGTGAATCTTGTCTTCAAGGCAAAATGACTAAACTCCCTTTTGTTGGACATGGGGAAAGGGCCACAGATCTCCTTGCCCTAGTACATACTGATGTGTGCGGCCCATTTGATGTGCCGGCTAGAGGCAATTTTGTCTACTTCATTACCTTTACCGATGATCTGTCTAGGTATGGGTATGTGTATCTTATGAGACACAAGTCTGAAGCTTTTGAAAAGTTCAAAGAATTCAGACATGAAGTAGAAAAACAAACTGAAAAACCCATTAAGGTTCTTCGATCAGATCGAGGAGGTGAATACCTTAGCCAAAATTCCTAGACTATCTCAAGGAAAATGGCATAGTCTCTCAATGGACTCCACCAGGAACACCTCAACTCAACGGGGTTTCAGAATGGAGAAATCGGACTCTATTGGATATGGTTCGATCCATGATGAGCTTCACAGACCTTCCCTGATTTTCTTTGGGGACACTCATTGTTAACTTCAATTTATCTACTGAATAGGGTTCCCTCTAAAACCGTTCCTACCACACCGTATGAGATATGGCATGGTAAGAAACCAAGTCTGAGTCATCTCAGAATTTGGGGTTGTCCGGCTCATGTCAAAAGACAACAAGCGGACAAGTTAGAGTTTAGGTCCTTTAGAGCTCGATTCATAGGATATCCTAAAGAGTCATTAGGATACTATTTCTACATTCCAGAAGACCACAATGTGATTGTGAGTCGACATGCCATCTTTCTTGAAAAAATAGTTTATTCAAGATAGCGGCATTGGAAAGCAGATCAAGCTTGATGAGAAAGTCTCACAAGTACAACGAGCTAAGGACCAATTGGAACCAAATCAGGTTGAGCCAATAAGAACACTACCTCCTCCACCTCGTAGATCGGAAAAGAGTTTTCCATCCCCTGAAAGATACTTAGGTATTATTTCAGAGGAAGTAGAGAAAATGTTCCTCGTAGGTAATGGTGCTCATGGTGATGATCCCAAAACCTACAATGAGGCGATATCAGATATCGACTCCGAGAAATGGCTAGAGGCAATGCAGTCAGAAATTGACTCGATGCACTCAAACCAAGTCTGGACCTTGGTAGATCCACCAGAAGGTATAGTACCTATTGGGTGTAAATGGATCTTCAAGAGAAAGATTGGTGCAGATGGAAATGTGGAGACATTCAAGGCTAGACTAGTGGCAAAAGGTTATAGTCAATGCGAAAAGGCATTGACTATCAGGATACCTTTTTCCCAGTGGCTATGCTAAAATCCATCCGCACATTGCTTGCCGTTGCAGCCTATTTCGATTATGAAATATGGCAAATGGACGTGAAAATGGCATTCTTAAATGGATATCTTGAGGAAGATATCTATATGGAACAGCCGCTAGGTTTCACATCCAGTGATACTGATCACAAGGTTTGCAAGCTGCAAAGGTCCATATATGGACTTAAGCAAGCATCTCGGAGCTGGAACACTCATT
This sequence comes from Cocos nucifera, assembly GCA_006176705.1. Classification (NCBI taxonomy): domain Eukaryota; kingdom Viridiplantae; phylum Streptophyta; class Magnoliopsida; order Arecales; family Arecaceae; genus Cocos; species Cocos nucifera. The sequence goes on from QRFJ01000173.1 coordinate 235,295, forward strand.
TCAATGATGTGATCAAAAAGTTTGGTTTCATCAAAAATGAAGAGGAACCATGTGTTTTTCAAAAAGGTCAGTGGGAGCGCTGTTGTCTTCCTCGTATTGTACGTGGATGACATCCTCCTTATTGGGAATGATATTCCCATGTTGACATAGTCAAAATATGGTTGTCCAAGGAATTCTCCATGAAAGACCTAGGTGAAGCATCCTTTATTCTAGGAATTAAGGTCTATAGGGATAGACCGAATAGGATGCTAGGACTTTCACAGAAGATGTACATAGAGGAAAGTACTAAAGAGGTTTAGTATGGAAAACTCTAAGAGGGGATTAATACCCTTCAGACATGGTATTCATCTTTCCAAGAAGATGTGCCCTAGCACACCTGAGGAAATAGAACGCATGAGCAAGATCCCTTATGCTTCTGCAATAGGGAGCCTCATGTATGCCATGCTATGTACACGACCTGATATAGCCCATGCTGTGAGTGTCACAAGCAGATATCAGTCAAATCCAGGTGAAGAACACTGGACTTCTGTGAAATGTATCCTTAAGTACTTGAGAAGAACTAAGGATATGATGTTGGTCTTTGGTAATGGAGAACTCCAAGTCCAGGGATACACAGACTCGGATTTCATGTCCGATATAGATGATCGAAAGTCGACATCTGGGAGTCTGTTTGTGTGCAATGGTGGTGCTGTCAGCTGGAAAGAGTTTCAAGCAAATGTGATAGCAGATTCCACCATGGAAGCAGAATATATCGCTGCATCAGAGGCTGCGAAGGAAGCATTCTGGTATAAGAAGTTTGCTGCACAGAAATTGGAGTAATGCCATCAGATGCCATTCCTCTATACTATGCGACAATAATGGCGCCATAGCCCTTGCTAAGGAGCCGAGGTCTCACCAAAAATCCCAAGCACATTGAGGGCGAAGGTCAAGAGAGTCGAACTCCACAGATAATGTGGCAGACCCACTTACAAAGCCGTTGGGCCAGCAGAAGATCGAAGCCCACCTTGAGAAGATGGGACTTAGACTTGTAGCCAATTGGCTTTAGGACAAGTGGGAGATTGTTAGATATATGTGCCCTAGAAGCCAGAATTGGCTGACACTTGTAATACACTTCTAGGGGCAAAATTATAATTTTGACTATAAATCAATAAAATGGGTTATTTTCTATCACATATGTGTATTTAGTGTCTGTGATACATCCTTTGAGTTAATGGTAATGATAATTCATATTTTCAAGAGTTGAAAATTTAAGACATGAATAATCATTATTAACTCATAAAATGCTCCCGACCATAGGATCATCACGAGGATGGTGATTGATCCGAAAGGTTGGTGTACAATCGCTTCTCTTTAGTAGATGAGTCTTGAGTCTACGGTGTGGAGACACCAGGAGCGAGAGTATAGGTACTCGTTAGAGAACGAGGGCACTGAGCGTGACCACCTCGAGTAGTCATTAGGAAGTCTACCTTCTCGTCAATGACTGACTCGATGCTGCAGTAGTGTGTCTGGTTCTTTGACCTGAGGTGCATCGGCAGTTCACCTTGAGGGTGTTATAGTTTGACTACACCATTACTCGGTCTCCTAGCCATATGGAAAATCCTGAGGTGTATGTTGGCTATAGCATGTTCATTGTAGGAACTGGATTGCATCAAGATGGAATCTATCTACCTCGGTGGTAGAGGAGCAGCCCTATGATGATCATGAGAATCAAGTCCAGAAGCCCATGGCCATGGCAGAGTGAAATAATAGAAAGAGTTTCTATTTAGATTTTCACATTGGACTCGAATCGAATGATTACATCATATGACAGAAACTAGGGTTTGACGAGTTCACCTTAACCCTAATCTGATCGGGGCTCAAGATAGAAGAACTTAATCACACAGGTAGCTGCACCAAGAGGTTCGCATTTCAGCTCTGATGGGTTGCCACCATATACTGCTAGGTGTCACTGGTGGATTTTGGGAGCAATTAGAATGATTTAGATGATCGATCATTCTAGCTGTTCGAATCAGAAGAGTTCTGATCCATCGAAAAGGAGTTTCGATGATGTCGATGATAGAGATCATGACATATCCCATTACCATACAGAACTGAACCTAACTGGGTCACACAAACAAGGGTTTGAATCTGGTGATCATCAATTGAACTGATCTAAGTTCAATTGATCTGAATGAGATTCAATTAGGTTCAAGAAAATCGTGCTAGCACTCGATTGAACCTAACGTTCTTCCTTTTACTATCATAAATAAGTTGTCCTGACTGAGCCAAAGGAGTTTGTGCTCAATTAGAGGCCTTCATATGGTCTGACTGGAGGTTGTCCAAGTCAGAAAAAGGTTGTCTTATTTTGAAGATAAGTTTTGGACAACACCTGCCATTTTTCGTCACCTTGACTAAATTTTATCTTTGACTTGGTCAAATGTTGACCATTGGATACTTTGACTTTTGACCCATATGTCATGCACCTATTGGAGAGAACCTGGGGGCTTGTCCCCCTGCAAAAAGGTAGGCACAGGAAGGGGGTGCATGCCTAGGGAGGTGTGCACCCCATAAGGATAGCCTAGGAGTCCCATTGGACAGATGGGACTCCATCTCCTTTTTGGATTCCAATTAGAGTTCTCCTAAGAAGACTTGTTTGACCCAATCTTAGGTGCCACCTAAGGAGAGTTTTGAGATCTCTAATCTGATTGGATCAGATGATATCATCCCACCAATCAGATTTAGATCTGATTGCATAAAGGGCCATGATTGGCCAGGATGATGTGGCACTGCTTGGCGTAGTAGGGTCTATATAAACCCTATCTACGCCTAGAATTTAATTCTTTTGCCTTTAGCCCATGCCACATAGCCCCTCTCCCTCCTCCATGCCACCCTCTGATACTCTCTCTCCTCTCCATGTCCAAGGGACTTTGGGCACAAAGAAGGTGCGATCCAAGCAAGTGAAGGCGCTAGGAAAGGAATAAGGCAGCACTACTGCAAGAGACAACGACTATTCTTCAAAAGCTATTTTGAATATCTTCAAGATCAAATCTAGATCTAATTTTTGGAGAATTGATTTAGAAAGAGAACATCTTCAAATCCTACTTGAGTGGATACCGATGGAGGCTAGGCACTTACGTGACTACATTCAGAACCTCAGGCAAACATTAGGGTCATCACAGGATAATTAGATTATCCAAAACAAAGTTATAATTAAATTAGATTTAGCTTTTATCTTTATTTTTATTTTTATTATCAGATCAATAAGATCAGATTTGAGGAGTCTCAGATCTGATTAGGATTTTAGAGAAATTTTTTTTTGAAATATCCCTCCTGATTCAATCAGATCTGAAGGAATCTGATCCAAAAAATAGGTTTTTTCCTTCATAAAGACCACGATCAATAATAAAAGTAGTTTTTCTATTATCTTCTAGTGCCATCTGGATTTGATTATAGCCAGAGAAAGCATGCATAAAAGTGAGGACCTCATGGCCCAAAGTTGCATCTACTAGTCGATCAATTCTTGACAAGGGTTAGATGTCTTTTGGATAGACCTTGTTCAAGTTTGTGAAGTCTATGCATATCCTCCACTTGCCATTTGCCTTCCTGATGAGGACAATATTAGCTATCCAGTCTGGATACTGTACTTTTTGGATGAACTCAACTTTAAGGAGTTTGTCGATCACATCCATAATGACTTCCTATCACTCTGGTGCAAAACTATGCTTTTTTTGCTTTATCGACTGACATTTGAGCTTCATGCCCAGTCGGTGCTCCATCACTTCAGCATCAATCCTAGGCATATCTGCAAGTAACCAGGCAAAAATATTAGCATTCTTCTGCAAGAAGGCAACGAGCTACTTTTTGATCTCCTCCCTCAGGTTGGAGCTGATCTTCATAGTATGATCTTCATGCCCATCATTTAAAAGAATTATAACAAGATCTTTGATTGGTTCTCCTCGTTCTTCTATTAAATCGTCATGAGCATCAAGCCTATCAACTAGATAAGATTCCATCTGCTTTCCCTTCTATAAAGCAATAGTGTAATAGTACCGTGCAAGAGCTTGATCTCCTCTAACTTCTCCAACATTATAATTGGTTGGGAACTTTATTTTCAGGTAATAGATCAAAACCACCACTCGAAGTGTTGAAAAATGTGTCCCAAAGCTAATCATCAGTCTATTGATGATTGAGCTATTTTATAAATATAATTAATTTATTAATTAATAAAATATATTTTTGATATTTTTTCATCATAAAGTATTCATCTTCTAATGAACTTCATTATAGTGATGAAGTCCTTAGGACTATTTAGCTTTGATAAAGAGAGAATTTATCGATTAGTCTTTAAACCTATTCACGATCAAATGATAAACTGTTAATTAGGATGACAGCTTCTATCAAGCATAGGTCACTGTGTACCATATAGGTTGGTTGTCCTCTTAACCAAGGAGTGTGAAGATACTAGTATGGCATATAGGTGAGATGTATGGGTACATCGTCATTGAATGTGACCAACTCTAGAGCATTCTATTATCAAAAATGTCTCTAATGGGATATAGATTTAAGTGTCTCATAGACTTGAGATCGGGAAATACGTAGGGTTTCATGCACGAATTTCAAAAAAATTTTTGAAAATAACACAATGAAACATGTAGATTAAATCATTTAATCTACAAATGCATGTAATCAAATTACTAAACTCTACAACTAGGACCTATAACATGTCATAATGCATTCTAAATCTAAAATTAAAAAGGTTTGATATTGATCAAATCAATATCCTAGATCTAGAATGATTCTAGATCTGAAACCTAGATCACATCTAGATGAGAGGAGAGATCATATCTCTTACCTTACACAGGTTGAGAACTCCACGATTCATTTTTGTTGTTGTCTTTGGAGCCGCACACATGTCCAACCTTTATAGGAGATCCACACGAGACTGCAACAAAATCCAAAGTTCGTCGAACGAAGATCCGCTTGAAGTGCTAGCTTCTAGCCGATCCTTTCAGATGGTTAATCTAAATTTATTCTTCAGATCTCTTGGACATTCCAAGAGATAAAGGATAAAAGGAGGATTAAGAGAGAAATCTAACCTTTGGATCTTCCATAAATCAAAAATAAAATACAATAGAAAAGGGTCTTAAGAGAAGACAAATCTTCTCTTTCAAAACATCAATGACCGATGTCCTGAAAACATCCTTATACGAGGACAAAGGAAAGACCTTCTCCCCTAGGATTTTCTCATATTTTTAGATCTCACACACTCTAATTTTTCTCATAGAAAAATCATACAAAAATATAGAGACGAAGGGTTTTCAAAGAAACCCTAAGAGAAGACCATCTTCTCTTTTCTTTCTATCATCAGGACATGATCAGATCATATCCAAAATTAATCTTCATGCCCCAACATCTTGGAGCATAGATCCCAATGCCCTCATCCTCTCTCTCTCTCTCATATTTTTATCATATAAAAATCATACAAAATAAACAAGAGAAAAATACTTAAAAGAAAAATAAAGAGAAGACAATCTTTCTGACCTTTGTCCCCTCAAGACATCAACATTTGATGTCGAAAACAAATGGCCTTCTCCAAGATAATTGGTTCTCCTAATCCCCATGATAAATCTCCTTTTCCTTCTAGTTTTACCATGGAAATCTTAGGAATTTTCACGTTCATAACCTATTAAATATGAGGAGAGACAATTTGAATGGAAGACTAGGTCAAAACCTAGTCAAATAAGGCATCTATGGAGGCATCCAACTCTTGGATGCCTCCCACCTTATTTGCATGAATAATTCATGTTAGAGAGCAACAGGTGTTGAAAAAACCCAAGATATTGGTGCACAAAAAAACTTGATGTGGGAAAGCAAGGAGCAAAAGAAAAGTAGGTGTTTTAGTTTGTATGGACTCTATCAAATAGAATCCAATCCAAAACAACTTTCCAAAATGAACCAAATCATTTTTGATTCAAATTAAACCAGATATGAGGCATGGGAAATCAATCTTAGGTGTGAATATCATAGAAAAAATCTAGAAATAAAATTAGATGGGCGTTGGAGATAATTTGTGCAAGGAAACAAGGAATCCTAGTGTAACTAGGATTCTCATGTATTGACTAGGTCAAATCAATTTTTAATTTAATTAAAATAAGATTAATATAAGCCTAATTATAGATGATCCTAGTCCAATTAGAAATTTAATTAAGTTAGGTTTAAATTATATTTAATTCTGATTTAAATCCTAGCTCAATTATGAATTAGGTGCACTCAAATCCTCGTCCAACTAGGAATTATTTTTTTCTTGCAATTGGCTTATCAAATAAACCAATTAGACTTAATCTAATTAAGTCAAAACTAATTCTAATTAAATCTAATTTAATTAGACTTGATCTCAGCCCAATTGCTCAATCAAATTGAGCCACTTAGCAATCAAATTGCTAATCGATCCTCCTGCAATACTTGCATTAGGTCAAACATCAATCGCATTGAATGTTTGACCTTAGAATGATTCTCAATCATTAATTAACCATTTGATTAAGTTATAATCTCTAATGTCTGTGACCCTATAGGTTCGAACCTAAGCCAGTAGTATAGAAATCAATTTTTGTACCAATCGAGGTAACCATCTAGCAATTATTTCCGACGTCCGGATAAATCGAATGTATGCAAAGCAACATTCTTAGAATCCTGGCCCATGGTTATATATAATTCATCCCTTTGACCAATAATGCTCAAGATGACTTCGAGTATGCTATCAATACTCATACAAGTCATCTCTATTGTATCTCAAAATTTTACAAATTTCGTGACTCCTCACGGGGATTATCCAGGCCTAGATTTTGCTAAATTGAAACACAATGAAACATTCTCTTTCTGAAGCTAATCAGAAGTGGTCAATCCCATTTTGACTCGCACACCGACTTCACAAGTACATGACTATATCCAAAAACCATTCGAACCTAAATTAGAAATATAGGCAGTCCAGCACCAAAGTATAGTGAGTTGCTTGCAAGTCACCATGGTAATCTCATATTCAAGGAATACTTATATCCATTGGCCTTAGGTAGCTACTCTTGATAGTAGAGTGCTATATTGGTCATGTTCAGCGTAGATGTACTCCTACATCTCACCTAGATGCCATACCAGTGTCTCCACACTACTTGATTATAAGGACAACCAACGCATATGACATATAGTGACCTACACTCGATAAGTTATCATCCTTATTAATAACTTTATTATTTGATCGTGAATAATTTAAGAACCATCCAATAAATCCTCCTTTATCAGTTGATTGTGGTTCTAAGGACTTCATCATAATTTAGTAGTTTATTTAAGGAATATAGAACTTCGATGATGAACCAACCAAATAACTATTATTATTAGATAATTCATATGCTAATTTCAATCATCTACTACTTAGATAATTAGCTTTAGGACACATTTTCCAACAACTCCCACTTGGACGAAAGCCAATCAAAATGATATCAAATATCCTATCTTCCACTTGAGTTCATAGAACTCCTTAGTTTCGAGGCCTCAGCATATGGGTCAATCAAGTTCTCTTTTTTCATCAATCTTCTAAAGATCGACATTATCCTGATTTAAAATCAAAGGTGATAGCGATGCAGAATAAGCTAGTTTTTTGGTTCTTTAGCCTGAGCTATGGCTCTAGTACTATGATAGGACTGGACCATCGCTACTCCTAACCTGCTAATGAACCTCAACAACTACATAGCTTACATAGCAACATCATATGCCATGATGTACTCTACATCACTAACTAAATAGACTATAATGTCCTACTTGGAACCTTTACAGTGGATTGCTCCTATAATTAGGATATGATCCAATATTTTCTTGTTGTCATCTTATTCTGAAATTAAAACATCCACATGTTTTAAGTCAATATTTCCATATTTGAGTTACTGGACCTTAATATTTCTTAAATACATGAGGATTGTCTATACAATCTTTCAGTGATCCTCATTTAGGTCAGACTGGTATCTACTCACTACATTAATGAGTATAGCATATCTGATTTTGATCATAGAGTAATTAGATGATAGCAAAACCTTTATTCCTTGCAATGCTAGAATGCTATTTTCGATTAAGAGAATTTCATCCATAGACAATGCAAGGAATGACACTATAAAATATTTTGCCCACTTACAAATGCGGGGTTTATCTTTATTCATAACAAAGACATATGTTCAAAATGCATGTTCCAAAACTAAGATAATAGCCAAATGGACTTTACAGGTCTTTACCTTCTCGTCTGCGCTACTCTGATCCTTTTGAAATTTCATTCACACCCAATGAATTTTATTCCTTCAGGTAAATCATCTAGTGTCTATACACTATTGATTTTTATGGTCTTCAATTTGGATTATGTGACTCCAAGCCACTTCTCACAATCAGACCACTATATTGCATCCCTATAGGTGATCAAATCCTTATTGTTCTCATCGAGCTCAATAGGATCGCCGTCCCAGACCTAGATATTGAAATATCTATCCGGCTAATGCAGTACTTTATCGAATCTCCTTAAGGGTGCCACTTGAATGGACTCCAGGTTTGATCTTATCAAATCCAATTCTATAGGTTTACTAGATTATGTCTGTTCGTTTCTACCCATCAAACTTTTTTAAGTTTAACTTGAAGGCATCAGTTCCTTCCCTAAAAAATTTTTTTTCAAAAAGAATGCCCTACTACTGATGAACATCTGATGTTCTTTAGTATGGAAGAGTTAATAACCCTCAAACACCTATTGGACCAAGATCCAAGTTAATCTATATGCAAACTTATGACATAGGCCAATCAACCCTAAACGCAAAGGTGAAAGAGTCTTGGTCTATGCCCAATCCATATCCATATGGAGATTTACAATAGATTTACTCGGTACATATTTAAAGTAAAACTAGTAGTCTTAAGAGCCCAACCCTAAAATAGGCAGACAAGTAAACTCTATTGTGGATTTAACCATGTCTAAAAAGGGTCAACTTCTTCTTTTAGACACATTATGTTCTAAAAAAAAATTCATTGAGAGAGAATCCTATTCTCTCCTAAATGTCATAAACTCACTAGATAAGTATTCGCCTCTTAGATCTGATCGAAGAGTTCCAATACCATTTTTAGTTTATTCTCCTATTTCATTATTGAATTGTTTGAACATTTCAAATGATTCAAGCCAGACACTTCCATGCCAAGAGAGGTCATCTATAATAAAATATTAATATCTTCCTTTGGCACTTAATTTCATTAGTTAATATACATTACTCTATATAAGACTTAGAACTTTATCAACTCTTTCATCTTTCTCAATAAAAGATGACTTTGTCATCTTTCCAAGAAGATAAGACTCATAGGTTATCAATGATTCACAATCATTGATGTCGAGATTTTTCTCTCAAGCTAACCTGTTTATCTTGTTCTTGTCAAGATGATTAAGCCTATAATGCCAAATATAGACATCTATGATATAATCTAACTTGGGTATTTATTAAATATGTACATTACACTTAACAAGCTGTATAGATGTTAAATATTATTTTTATTATCTATATATTATTATAATATTATTCGTAATAATATCATAATAATCTTTTTTATTGATAAATATTAATCATCTCTGATCGAAAAGTCAATAGAGATCATGTTTATCATAAACAATGGACAATGGTGATGATCACTCAAAATGACATCTTTTAAAAATAAGCTTGATAATTCCTAAAGCTAAGATTGGAATAAGACTTCCATCCCTAACGTTCAGGTATCTCTCACCATTTTCAAACTTTTCAGTTTTCAATTGTTCTCAACAAATTGCACAAGACCACCGGTATCTAATACCCAGGTAGTAGAATTACATATAGAAAAATTTTAAGGTGTTATCATATAACATTCTTAATGAGAAACTCTTACTCCTTTCTCTTGTTTAGCCTGTTATGATCAAGGAAAGCAAGATAATTCTTCTTCCTATGATCCAGCTTCGAACAGTAGAAGCAATATGTCTGATTTGGATCAATTTTGGACTAATTATTTTAACTAGGCTTAGAAGCCCCAATATGAACCAATTCGTACTGCCAAACCAATATTAACTTTCGATACTAATTACTGAAGTTGAGTCCCATAAGTTATCACTGTTTAACAATGATTGGAGCAATTAGGGTTTAGCCTTATTCTATGAGAAAAGAGAACATAGACCTCAGTATATGAATTATATTAAGCTTAGAGACTTGGACTTTAGTCTTAAGGTTCTCCTACTATTTTATTCAAATTGGTAGCCTCTACCTCCAATTCGAGAAATTACTTTAATTTCTAGTAGGTACTAGAATCCATATAGATTGCACATAAGTCCAAATTTGGTTGGCCAACCCATGTGCATCTATGGGTAGATTTATTAATCAATTATTTCTCTAAATAATTTTTAGTAATTTAATTTTGCCCTAGAAACCTAATCAATAGGCTTTGGCCTCCACTATAAGGATTTGATTAGGTCCAACCATTAACATGACTATACTTGGTGCATCTAACCAATGAATGATTAGGCTCAACTTTGGTTGAACAACCTAACAACCATTAAAGAGACACTTTCAAGTTATCATATTATGAATGATAATTTCATTAGTCAATAAGCACCAGGCCTTTGAGCCTCCAATAATTATTGAGTTAATGGATCCATTATCATCCAACTTAATGGGAGGCTATGACTCAGTTATCTTCATAACTTTATCATTTTAAGGATCTAATAATTTTAGAGGGTTTAAATTATTAGTGATTTAGGGATAGAAAGGACATGACCAATTTGCTCCCACTAACTCCACCAAGTCATATCCTCCCACTGACTTCTTAAGTCATCAACAAGGACTAGGATCAATTTCAGATCATGGGATCAGTTTTACTGATTTTCTATGTGACATGGGTTAGCACGAATCAATGAGCAACCTAATCAAAACCTGATTAACGACATTGGCCAGGTAAGCGAGATCGATGGAAGGGTCTATCAAGGCTTGCCTTAGACACCAAAAGAAATTGCCAGGTAAGCGTGCTATCAATTAAAAACCATCGGTCTGGGATGCCAGACTTACCTTAGATGTCAATCGATTTATTAGTTTTGATTTGGTTTGCCTAAAGACTCAAGCTCGACCACTAAGCCACGATCAGTATCCATTTGTTAGATGTATGGGCTTTGATCAACTACAACTATTAAATTGATCTAAAGAAATGACCTAATCCTAATTAACTATTAGTTAGGATTGATCAATTTTTTTTAACTAAGTCCACATTTAATCTAACTCTACGTCTAACCCAGTTAAGGACCTGATCAAAGCTAACCCATTATCCATTAACCCATGTTTTATAAAATTATCTTAGGATCTTTAAAACACAAACCTAGATCCTAAACAATCACTTAATTCTCAATTAAGTTCAAGCTTATGAGTTTTTGATTTATGGAACCTCAGAACTAATTTTTGATTTGATCATTTAAAATATTTTTAAATTATAAATAATTTTTATTGAATCATATTCATTATATAGTTTTAGATCTGATTTGTTTTACAAAATCACATATCAACATATGCAATAATCGGATCTAGATCTAAACATAAAACACATCATATGGATTAGATCATAAATCATTTAAAATTAAATTTAAAATATAAAAATAAATCATAAATTATTTTAGATCTCATCTAATATATTTATGATTTAGATTATTCGGGTCAGCATATACTAGGACAACCTTTCCACTATAAGGGATAAATCTTACAGCAGGATAACCTTATAGCAGTATGTGCAACATGATATTATTTAGATCTAATCTAAATAATCTAAAATAGATCTAACATTTATTTAGTTTCATATTTAAAATCCAAAAATTGAATCATAAATTTCTTAGATCAAATCTAAATAGTTCATGATTCACATTCAGATCAGCACATACAGGACAACCTTATGGCAGTATATGTGATCTTTAATTAATTTTAGTGTCCTCAAGCATATATGAATATGTTATAAAAGACCCTAGATGCTATGATACCATTGATGAAAAATATGCAGGGTTTCATGCATAAATTTCAAAAACTTTTTTGAAAATAACATAGCGGAACATGCAGATTAAACCACTTAATCAACAAATGCATGTAATCAAATTACTAAACCCTACAACTAGGATCTATAACATGTCATGATGCATTCTAAATCTAAAATTAAAAAGATTTGGTATTAATCAAATCAATATCCTAGATCTAGAATGATTCTAGATCTAAAATCTAGATCATATCTAGGTGAGAGAAGAGATCATATCTCTTACCTTGCATGGGTCGAAAACTCCACGGTTGATTTTTGTTGTTATCTTTGGATCTGTACATGCATCTGGCCTCTATGGTAGATCCACACAAGACTGTAATAAAATTGAAGGATTGTCAAATGAAGATCCGCTCGAAGTGCTAGCTTCTCACGGATCCCTACGGATGGTTAATCTAAATTTATTCTTTGGATCTCTTGGATATTCCAAGAGATAAAAAATAAGAGCAGGATTAGAAGAGAAATCCAATCTTTGGATCTTTCATAAATCAAAAATAAAATACATTAGAAAAGGATCCTAAGAGAAGACAAATCTTCTCTTTCAGGACATCAACGACCGATGTTCTAAAAACATCCTTATGCTAGGATAAAAGGAAGACCTTCTCCCCTAGGCTTTTCTCATATTTTCAGATCTCACACACTTTGATTTTTCTCATAGAAAAATTATACAAAAATATAGAAAAGAAGGATTCTCAAAGAAACCCTAAGAGAAAACTATCTTCTCTTTTCTTTCTCTAATCAAGATATGATCAGATCATGTCCAAAATTGATCTTCATGCCCCAACATCTTGGAGCACAGATCTCCATGCTCTCATCCTCTCTCTCTCTTAGATTTTTATTATTTAAAAATCATATAAAATAAATAAGAGAAAAATACTTAAAAGATAAACAAAGAGAAGACAATCTTCTCTTACCATTGTCCCTTCAAGATATCAACATTTGATGTCCAAAAGAAAGGGCCTTCTCCAAGATAATTGGTGCTCTTAATCCCCACACCAAATATTCTTTTCCTTCTGGTTTTACCATGAAAATCTTGAGATTTTTCATGTTCAAAACCTATTAAATATGAGGAGAGACAATTTGAATGGAAGACTAGGTCAAAACCTAGTCAAATAGGGCATCTATGGAGGCGTCCAACTCTTGGATGCCTCCCAGCTTATTTGCATGAATAATTCATGTTAAAGAGAGAGCAAGGGGCATTGAAAAAACCCAAGATATCAGGTGCATGAGAAAACTTGATGTGGTAAAGCAAGGAGCAAAAGGAAAGTAAGTATTTTAGTTTGTATGGACTCTGTCAAATAGAATCCAATCAAAAACAACTTTCTAAAATGAGCCAAATTAGATTTGATTCAAATTAAACTAGATATGGGGCATGGGAAATCAATCTTAGGCATGAAAATCATAAAAAAAATCTGAAAATAAAATTAGGTCGCTGTCGGAGATAATTTGCATAAGGAAGAAAACAAGGAATCCTATTCTAACTAGGATTCTCATTTATTGACTAGGTCAAACCAATTTTTAACCTAATTAAAATAAGATTAATACAAGTCTAATTATGAGTGATTCTAGACCAACTAGGAATCTATTTTATTTATATTTTAATCATATTTAAATCTAATTTAAATCCTAGCTCAATTATGAATTAGGTGCACTCAAATCCTAGTCCAACTAGGAAATATTTTTTCCTTGCAATTGGCTTATCCAATAAATCAATTAGACTTAATTTAAATAAGTCCAAACTAATTCTAACTAAATCTAATTCAATTAGACTTGATCTCAGCCCAATTACTCAATTAAATTGAGCCAATTAGCAATCCAATTGCTAATCGATCCTCCTACAACACTTGCATTAGGTCAAATATCAATCGCATTGAATGTTTGACCTCAGAACAATTCTCAATCGTCGATTAACTATTTCATTAAGTTAGAACCTCTAATGTATGTGATCCTATAGATTCGAATCTAATTTTGTAGCACAAAAACCAATTTTTGTACATCGAAGTAACCATCTAGCAATGGTTCCCGATGTTCGGAGAGTCAAATGTATGCAAAGCAATATTCTAAGAACCCTGGCCCATGGTTACCGTATAATTCATCCCTTTGACTAATAATGCTCAAGATGACTTTGAGTATACTATCAACACTCATATAAGTTATCTCTATTGTGTTTCAAAATTTTGTAAATCCCATGACTCACGAAGATTACCCAAGCCTAGATTTTGCTAAATTGAAACATAACGAGACATTCTCTTCCTAAAGCTAATCAAGAGTGGTCAATTCCATCTTGACTCACACACCGACTTCACAAGTACTTGACCATACAAAAAAATCTTTGGAACCTATATTAAAAATATAGACAATCCGATGCCAAAGTACAGTGAGTTATCATTTGATCAAATCCACTACTGATGTTTATATACCTATATTAGAAATAACTTATCATTTGATCAAATCCAATTCTGTAGATTTACTAGATTATGTTGGTTCTTTTCTACCAGTCAAACTTTTCCAAATTCAGCTTTATAGACATCAGTTCTTTCTTTAAGGAACTCCTTTCCAAAAAGAATGCCCTTACTATTGATGAACATCTCATTCTCTTCAGTATGGTAGAATTAATCACTCTTAAATACCTATTGGACTAGGATCCAAGTTTATCTATGTGTAAATATTTAACATAGGTCGATCAACTCCAAACCCAAAAGTGAGAGAGTCTAGGTCTATGCCCGATCCATAACCCATATGGAGTCTTTACAATAGATTTACTTGGTATAAATTCAAAGTAAAACTAGTAGCCATAAGAGCACAATCCTGAAGCAAGCAGACAATTGAACCCTATCATAGATTGAACCAAGTCTAACAAAGTTCAATTTTCTTCTTTCAGATACACTATGTTTCAAAAAGGAATCCACTGAGAGAGAATCTTATTCTCTTTTAGATATGTCACAAACTTACTGGATAAGTATTCACCTCCTTGATCTGATCGAAGAGTTTCAATACCTTATCCAGTTTATTTTTCTATTTCATTATTGAATCATTTGAACATTTCAAATGATTCAGGCCAGACGTACCCATGCCCAGATAGGTCGTTTGAAATGAAATATTAATGTCTTCTTTTGGTACTTAAGTTCATAGGTCCACATACATCATTATGTATGAGACTTAGAACTTTATCGACTTCTTTATCTTTTTCAGTAAAAGGTGACTTTGTCATCTTTCTAAAAAGATAAGATTCATAGGCTATCAATGATTCACAATCATTGATGTTGAGATTTTTCTCTTAAGCTAATCTGTTTATCCTATTCTTGTCAAGATGACTAAGCCAATAATGCCAAAGATAGACATCCATGACATAATCTAACTTGGGTGTGTACATTATACTTTAACAGGCTGTATAAATGTTAAATATCATTTCTTTGTTATCTATGTATTATTATAATATTATTCATAATAATATCAAAATAATCTTCTTTATTGATAAACGATAACCATCTTTGACCAAAAGGCCAATAGAGAACACATTTATCATAAAGATGGACAATAGTGATAATCACTCAAAATGATATCTTTGAAAATAAGCTTGATAATTTCTAAAGCTAGGATTGAAATAAGACTTCCATCCCTAACGTTCAGGTATCTCTAACCATTTTCAAATATTCCACTTACTTGTAGTCTTTGCAACAAATTACATAAGACTACCGGCATCTAATACCCATGTAGTAGAATTATATACAGAGAAATTTTAAGATGTTATCATATAACATCCTTAATGAGCAACTTTTGCTCCTTTCTCGTATTCAACCTGTTATAGTCAAGGGAAGTGAGACAATTATTCTTCCTATGACCCTGCTTCTAATACTAGAAGCACCATGTCTGATTTGAATCAATTTTGAACTAATTATTTTTGCTGGGCTAAGAGACCACAGTACGAACCCATCTATACTACTGAACCAAATTCAACTTTTGATACTAATTATCAAAGTTGGATCCCATAAGTCATCGCTATCTAATAGTGATAGGAGCAATTAGGGTTAGCCTTATTTTAAGAAAAAAGAATAATGACCTAAGTATATGAATTATATTAAGCCTAGAGACTTGGACTTTAGTCTAAAGGTTCTCCCACTATTTTATTCGAACCGGTAGCCTCTGCCTTCAATTTGAAGAATTACTTTAATTTTCTAGTAGGTAATAGAATCCGCATGGACTGCACATAAGCCCAACTTTGATTGGCTAATCTATGTACATCTAAGGATAGATTCATAACCAATTATTTCTCCAAACAACTTCTAATAATCTAATTTTGCCTTAAAAATCTAATCAGCAGGCTTTGGCATCCACTGTAAGGATCCAGTTAGGTCCAACCATTAAGATGACCATACTTGGTGCATCTAACCAACAAATGATTAAGCTCAACTTTGGTTGACCAACCTAACCACCATTAGAGAGACACATCCAAATCATCATATGATGGATGATAATTCCATTAGTCAGCAACCACCAGACCTTTGGGCCTACAATGATTATTGAGTTAATGAACCCATTATCAAACACCTTAATGGGAGGCTATGACTTAGTTATCTCTATAACTTTATCCTTTTAAGGACCTAATAATTTTAGAGAATTTAAATTATTAGTGATTTAAGGATAGAAAGGACATGGACCAACTTGCTCCCACTGACTTCACCAAGTCAAGTCCTCCCACTGACTTCTCAAGTCATCAACAAGGATTAGGATCAATTTTAGTCTATGGGCACCTAGATCAGTCTCACTGATTTTCTATGTGACATGGATTAGCACAGATCAAAGAGCAACCTAATCAAAAGCTGATTAACCAAATTGGCCAGATAAGTAATATCGATGGGAGGGTCTGCCAAGGCTTAACTTAGACACCATAAAAAATGGTCAGGTAAGTGGGCTACCATTTAAAATTCATTGATCTAGGATGCCAGACTTATCTTAGACACCAATCAATTTATCAATTTTGATTTGGTTTACCTAAAGACTTGAGCTCGACCACTGAGCCACGATCAGTATCCATTTGTTAGATGTATGGACTTTGATCAACTATAACTATTGAATTGATCTAAAGAAATGACCTAATCCTAATTAACTATTAATTAGGTTTGATCAATTTTTTAACTAAGTCCACATTTAATCTAACCCTAGGTCTAACCCAATTAAGGAACTGATCAAAGCTAACCCATTACCCATTAACCCATGTTTTATGAAATTATCTTAGGATCTTTAAATCACAAACCTAGATCCTAAACAATCACTTAATTCTCAATTAAGTTCAAAGCTTATGGGTTTAGGTTTATAAAATCTCAAAACTAATTTCTCATTTTATTATTTAAAATATTTTTCAAATTATGAATACCTTACTTTGAATCAAATTCGAATGATGGTTTTAGATTTAATTTATTTCAATGTTTCGATCATGTCCTAGGATTTCGAATATAGGGTTTTGCAAAAAGTAAGTTCATAATTTAAATTCTTTAAAATTTATATGCCATACATGTGTAAACAAGATTCAAAATAAAGCTACATATCAATATATGCAACATGAAGATCTAGATCAAAATATGAAATATATCACATGGATATCATCTAAATGATCAAAATCAGATCATAAACTATTTAATATTAGATTTAAAATATAAAAATAAATTATAAATTATTTTAAATTTCATCTAATATATTTATGATTTAGATTTTTTAGATCAGCACATACTAGGACAATCTTTTCACTGTAAGGGATAAACCTTACAGCAGGACAACCTTATGGTAGTATGTGCAATCCTAATATTATTTAGATCTAATCTAAATAATCTAAAATAGATCTAATATTTATTTAATTTTATATTTAAATAAAAAAATTAAATCATAAATTTTTTTAGATCTAATCTAAATAATTCATGATTCAGGTTTAGATCAGCACATACTAGGACAATCTTTTCATTGTAAGGGATTAACCTTACAACAGGACAACCTTATGGTAGTATGTATGATCTTTAATTAATTTAAACTTTTAGATTTATTCTTAAGCATACATGAACATATTATAAAATAACCTGGATGCTCTGATACCACTGATGGAAAACATGTTGGGTTTCATGCATAGATTTCAAAAACATTTTTGAAATAATACATAGCAGAAGATATAGATTAAATAGTTAAATCTACAATATGCATGTAATCAGATTATAAAACCCTACATCAAGGATCTATAATATATTATGATGTAAATATAAATTTAAAATTAAATTAATCATAAGTGGTATTGATCATATTAATACCAAGATCTAGAATAATTTTAGATCTAACCCTAGATCATATCTAGATTACCAAGAGATCAGATCTCTTACCTTCGTACAGGTCGAGAACTCCATGGTTGATTTCTGTTGTTGCTTTTAGAGCTGCACATGGTCTGACCTCTATAGGTGATCCATACGAACCTGCAACATAGATCGAAGATTTATCGATCGAAGATCCGCTCAAAGTGCTAGCTTCTCATGGATCCCTCCTGATGGTCAATTAAATACATATTTTTTGGATCTCTTGGACACTCCAATAGATGAAGAACATGAGGAAAAATAAGAAAGGAATCCAACCCTTGGATCTCTCATAAATTAGAAAACAAAACAAGAAAAAATAAGTCCTAAGAGAAGACAAGTCTTCTCCTTCAGGACATCAATAGTTGATGTCTTGAAAGCATCTCTATGCTAGGACAAGAGGAGACCTTCTCCTCTAGAATTTTTTCTAAGTTTTCAGATCTATAATTTTTGATTTTATTCATATAAAATTCTCATAAAAATATAAAGAAGAAGAATTCTCAAAGAAACCCTAAGAGAAGATGTTCTTCTCTTCTTCTTCTCTCATTAGGACATGATCAAATCATGTCCAAAGATGATCACTATGCTCCAACATCTTAAAGCATGGATTCCCATGCCATCTCACTTTTTCTCTCTCAAATTTTTATTATATAAAAATCACAAATAAAATAGGAAGAGAGAGACACAAAAGAAAAATACAAGAGAAGACAATCTTCTCTTACCTTATCTTCATCAAGACATCATCGTTTGATGTCCAAAAGAAAGGTCCTCCTCCTAAAGTCTTGGCATCCCAAAACCACCACACCTTCTCCTCCTTTTCCTCAGGTTTTCAATGAATTTTTGGGATTTATCATGTCCTTCGTCCATCTCATAGGAGGCATCCCCCCTCCTTTTATTGCAAGACTAGGTCAAAACCTAGTCAAAGGAGGACTCCTATGAGGCATCCAACTCTTGGATGCCCCTTCCTTGATTTTAGGCATGAGAAATCTGAAACTCATGACAAAAGCAAGGGAAGAAAGGGTGAAACAAAAATCATGGCATGGGAAAAGTGGGCATGCAAGAGGACGGAAGAGTTTAGGTCAAAGGGGACTCTTCCAAGTAGGAAATAAATCCTAACCTCTTTCTAGTTTTGACCAAGTCTAAACATATTCCAGATAACCAGAAATATGTGGCATGAAGAAGCTTTCTTATGCATGGGAATTCACATAAAAATTCTAGAATTAATAAGTGGGCATGGGCTTTATTAGGTGCAAGAGAAAGAGAGGGTCCCAGTCCAACTAGGACTCCTCTTGTTTGACTAGGTCAAAATAGTATTGAACCTAATTTAAATCTTATTTAAATTAGATTAAATATAACCTAATTAAAGATGATCCTAATTCAACTAGGAGCCCAATAAAATTAGATTAAATCAAGATTTAAATCTGATTTAAATCCTAAATCAATTAGGTGCACCCAAAACCTAGTCAAACAAGGAATTATTCATTCTTACAATTGGCTTATCCAATAAACCAATTAGACTTAATCTAATTAGGTCCAAACTAATTCTAATTGAATTTAATTCAATTAGACTTGATCTTGCTTGATTGCTCAATCAAATTGAGCCAATTAGCAATTCAATTGCTAATCGATCCTCCTACAACACTTGCATTAGGTCAAATATCAATCGCATTGAATGTTTGACCTCAAAATAATTCTAAATCATTAATTAATCATCTGATTAAATTATAAGCTCTAATATGTTTGACCCTATAGGTTCAAACCTAAGTCGGTAGCATGAAAACTAATTTTTGTACCAATCAAAGTTACCATCTAGCAATGATTCCCGACGTCCGAATAGGTTGAATGTACGCAAAGCAACATTCTTAGAACCCTGGCTCGTATAATTCATCCCTATGATCAATAATGCTCAAGACGACTTTGATTATACTATCAAACACTCATATAAGTCATCTCTATTATGTCTCAAAATTTTGTAAATCCCATGACACCTCACGAGGATTACCTAGGCATAGGTTTTGCTAAATTGAAACACAGCAAGTCATTCTCTTCCTAAAGTTAATCAAGAGTGGTTAATCTTATCTAGACTTACACACCGACTTTATAAGTACTTGACTATACCTAAATATCTTTTGAACCTATATTAGAAATACAGGTAGTCCGACACCAAAGTACAGTGAGTTGCTTGCAAGTCATCCTGATGATCTCAGGTTGGAAGGACACTTATATCCATTGGCCTTAGCTAGCTACTCTTGATAGTAGGGTACTACAATGGTTACGTTCAATGTAGATGTACTCCTACATCTCACCTGGATGCCATATCAGTGTCTCCACACTACTTGATTATGAGGATAACTAATGCATATGGCATACAGTGACCTACACTTGATAAGTTATCATCCTAATTAATAACTTATCATTTGATCGTGAATAGTTTAAGAACCATCCAATAAATTTTTCTTTATCGATTGATTATGGTTCTAAGGACTTCATCATAATTTAGGAGTTTATTTAAAAAAGATAGAACTTTTATGATGAATCAGCCAAATAACTATTATTATTAGATAATTCATATACTAATTTCAATCATCTACCACTTAGCTGATTAGCTTTAGGATATATTTTTCAATAATGATTTAATTTTATTTATGATTTATTAGATTTAAAAAAGTTTTAGATCTGAAAATAAAAGTTTTAGATTGCATGGACTGATTATAAGGTTATCCTGTTGTAAGGTTTATCCCTTATAGCAGAGAGATTGTCCTAGTACGTGCTGATCTAAAATATTGATCATAAAATTTTAGATTAGATCTTAGATATTTTATAATCTGATTAAAAATATTTTAATCTAATTTTAGTTATCATAAATGTATTAGATTTGATCTAAGATAATTTATGATTGATTAAAATTGAAAATATTTTAATTACATGAACCTGTTTAGATTAGATCTAAAGTAGTTTTATGCTTATCTTGCTTGCATATTGATTATGAATCAAACATGTAACTTGGTTGATAGAATCTTGTTATAAAAATATTTTACAAACATGAGAATCATTTTCGAAAAGCTGAACCCTAACGCTCCGTCCAAAACTTAATTAAGAATTAAGAAGTTATTTGATTAGGATCTAGGATTGTGAATTAAAGATCCTAAGACACAAATCATAACACATTGGGTTAAATGGGTTGGTGGAGATTAGATCCATTAATTGGGTTAGACCTAGGGTTAAATTAAAAAATGAACTTAATTAGAGAATTGACTAAATCTAATGAATTGTTGTCTTAGTTTTAGGTCAAGGATTCTCTAGATCAATTACAATAGTTGTAGTTGATCAAGTCCATGTCTTTGATGAGATCCAAGAGGAACTTGATTCTTGGCTACGCGGTCTAGCATGAACTGTTAGGTTGATCTAATCAAGACTAATTAAATCAATTGGTATCTAAGATAAATCAGATCGGTGGTCTTTAATTGGCAGTCAGCTTATCTGGCCATTTCTGATAGTGTCTAAGGCAAGCTTTGGCAGACCCTTCCACTGATAGAACTTACCTGGCCTCTTGGTGAAATTATGTTTTGATCGAATCACTTAACTATTCGAGCTAACCCATATCAATTAGGTAAATCAGTGTGACTGATTTAGATGCTCCTTGACCAGCCTATTAATGGTCTTCCTTAAGCTAACTTAGTGAAGCCAGTGGGAGGATCATGACAAGCTGGTTCATCTGATCTTCTTTCTTAAATTATAATTTTCTAAAATTATTAGATCTTTAAAATAAAATAGTTATGATGATAACTAGATCATAGCCTTCCATTAAGTGGATGATAATGGGTCCATTAGTTGGATAATCATTGGAGGCCCATAGGCCTGGTGCTTATCCGTTAATAAAATTATCATTCATAATATGATTTCTTGGCCATGTCTCTCTAAATGGTGATTAGGTTGACCAACCATAGTTAGGCTTAATCATTCATTAGTTAGATGGACCAAGTATGATCATGTTAATGGTTGGACCTAACTAGAACTTTCAGTGAAGGCCCTAGCCTATTGAAAAGATACCTGGGGTAAAATTAAATTATTAGAAATTATTTAGAAAAATAATTGGTTATGGACCTATCCTTAGATGTACATAGATTGACCAACCATAGTTAGGCTTGTGTGCAATCTATGTGGATTCTAGTATCCACTAAGAAATTAAGATAATTTCTCGAATCGGAGGTAGAGGCTACTAGTTTGAATAAAATAGTGGAAGAAATCTTTTGATTAAAGTTTAAATCTCTAAGTTCAATGAATCAATTACTAATTAGACTTTTGGTTCTTCTTTTTGCAGTTAAATCCTAACCACAGTTGCTCCATTCACTATTAGACAGTGATAAACTTATGAGGCCTAACTTTGATAATAAGTATCGTAGGTTAAATATTGCTCAGCAGTACGTAGTCGTTCGTGCTAGGGCCTCTATGCCTAGATTAAACATAAGGTCCAAGAATAATCTAGATCAAGGAAAGTGTTGTAAAGAGCAGAAGCATTGGAAGAGGAACTGTCCTCAGTATCTTGATTTCCATGACCCCAACAGGCTAAATAAGAGAGATGAGCAAGTAGTTGCTGATCAAAGATGTTATATGATAACACTTTATAATTTCTTTGTTTGTGATACTTCTACTTGGGTATTGAATATCGAAAGTCCAGTCCATATATGCAATAAATTGTAAGGACTTTAAATAAGTAGAAGATTTAAAAATAATGAGTGATTTCTGAATGTTGGAGATGAAAGGTCTGTTCTAGTTCTATCTATGAAAATAGTTCAACTTATTCTCAATACTAATATCATTTCTTTAAATAAATATCATTATTGTCCTTTCTTTTAGATGGATATAATCTCTATTGGCCTTTTGGCCAAAGATGGCTGTCATTTATCTTTAAAGGGAGATTATTGTGATATCATTATAAATGATATTATAATAATGCAAGGACAAAAAAGAAATGGTATTTACATTTTATCATAGTCTGTGAGTGTAATGTATACTTCTAAAAAATACTCTAGATTAGATAATGTCTCTAATATCTATCTATGGCACTATAGGCTAAGTCACATAAACAAGAACATGATAAACAAGTTGACTCAAGAAAAAATTCTTGAAGTTAGTGATTATGAATCACTTTTAACCTATGAATCTTGCCTTCTTGATAAAATGATCAAGTCATCTTTTACTAAAAATAATGAAAAAGCTACTGAGCTCTTAGGTCTAGTACATACTGATGTATGTGGACCAATGAGCACAGGTGATAGAGGTGGATATTTCTACTTCATTACTTTCACAGATGATCTATCTAGATATGGATATGTCTATCTGATGAAACACAAATCAGATTCATTTGAAATGTTCAAAAGATTTCAAAGTGAAGTAGAAAAATAAACTAGAAAGAGTATTAAAACTCTTTGATCGGATTAAGAAGATGAATATCTATCCAGTGAGTTTTTGACATATCTAGGAGAGAATGAGATTCTCTCACAGTAGACTCCTCCAGGAACACCATAGCATAATGGTGTATCAAAAAGAAAAAATCAAGCCTTGTTAGACATGGTTCGATTTATGATGGGATTTTCTAATCTGCCTGTTTCATTTTGGGGTTATGCTGTTGAGACTGCATGTTATATATTGAATAATATACTAAGTAAATCTATCGCAAAGACTCCATATAAGATATGAACTGGGCGTAGGCCCACACTCTCTCACCATAGGTTTAGGGATGTCTAGCCTATGTCAAACATTTGCATATAGATAAGCTTGGACCTCGGTCTGATAAGTATGTGTTTATAGCATATCCAAAAGAAAGTAAGGATTACTATTTCTACCTTGCTAAAGAACAAAAGATATTTGTTAGCCTTAAGATAATCTTTTTAGAAAAAAAGTTTCTTGATGAAAGAACTGTTGCCTCTAAGATTGAACTTGATGAAATTCAACAGATAGAAAAACTGACATCTATAACTGAACCTGAGTCAGATTTGATTAGATTAGATCCGAAGTCTAGTGTACCTACACCATTAAGGCAATCTGATAGAGTACCGCATCATCTGGATAGATACTATAATTTCTTGATTCGGGATGGTGACCCCATCAAACTCGATGAGAATAATGAGGATCCTATCACTTATATGGATGCTATGCAGAGATTCAATTCTAAAAAATGGCTCAAGACCCTGAAATCTGAAATGAAGTCCATGAAGGTCAACGATGTGTGGACATTGGTTGACCCTAAAGGAAAAATCCTGATTTCTCGGACTAGGTTCGTTTAGATCTGATCGGATCAAGAGATATATTTTAAAAAAAATTTTCTTTGATCTAGATTAGATTTGGGATATTTCAGATTTGATCTTTATTATTTTAATAATTAAAATAAATTTAGATAAATTAAATCAAATTTAATTTACCTTGACTAGGGTAATCCTATTACCTATTGATGATCCTGTAAGCAGTGGAAGATTTTGGATCTAGCCATGCAAGTGCCTGGCCTCTATCGATATCTACTCAGGCTAGATCTGGAGATCCTCTTCTTCTCTATCACGTCTTCAAAAATTAGATCTAAATCTGATTTGGAGGATCTTCAAAATGCCTTTCAAAGATCAGCAGTTGTCCTTTGCAGTAGCGCAGCCTTCTAGCTTTCTATTGCCTTTCTCTCGTCTAGATTGCACCAACTTGGATCCCAAACTACCTTGGGCATGGAGAGGAGAGGGAGAAGATGGTCTTGGCATGGAGGAGGAGAGAGGCAGCCTTGGGGCATGGAGAATTGTATATCGGGTGCAGGGTCTTATTTATAGACTATGCGTGATCCAACTCCTCTTCTTCCCAAACCAATCACAACCCTTTGTGAAATCGGATCTAAATCCGATTGGTGGGAATAGAGTCCCTTGGATTCATCCTTAGATGGTGCCTAAGACCAATCAAACTTGGTTCTTAGGAGAAGTCTAATTGGAATCCAAAAAGGAGATGAGTCCCTATCCAACAGGGACTCCTGGTTGCCTCAAGCTTGGGCACACGCCAAGGGTGGTGTACGCCCTCCTCCTTGCCAGATTCTGGCTAGGGGACAGGCCCCCACCAGCTCTCCAATAGGTACGTGACACATGGACAAAAGTTAAAGTATCAATGGTCAACAACTGACCAGTCAAAGGTCAACTTTTGACCAAAGTCAAAGGATGAGAAATGGTAAGTGACCAAAAATGGCAGTATATCTTACAAAATAAGACAACCTTTTTTTGACTTGGACAGGCTCCATCAACCAAGTGAAGGCCTCTGATCGAGACAAAACTCTTTGGCTAGTAGGACAAACTATTTATGATAGTAAAAGAAGAACGTTAGGTTCAATCGAGTACTAGCACGATTTTTGAACCTAATTGAATCTTATTGATCAATTGAATTAGATTAGTTCAATTAATGATCACCAGATTCAAACCCTTGTTTGTGTGACCCAGTTAGTTTCAGTTTGTATGTAATGGGATATACATGATCTCTATCATCGACATCATCGAAACTCCTTTCGATGGATCAAAACTCTTCTGATTGAACAGCTAAAATGATCGATCATCTAAATCATTCTAATTGCTCCCAAAATCACCAGTGACACTAGCAGTATATGGTGGCAACCATCAGAGCTGAATGCGAAACCTCTTGGTGCAGCTACCTTGTGATTAAGTTCTTCTATCTTGGCCCCGATCAGATTAGGGTTAAGGTGAACTCTCAAACCTAGTTTCTGTCATATGATGTACATTCGATTCAAGTTCAATGTGAAAATCTAAATAGAAACTCTTTCTATTATTTCACTCTACCATGGCCATGGGCTTCTAGACTTGATTCTCATGATCATCATAGGGCTGCTCCTCTACCACCAAGGTAGATAGATTCCATCTTGATGCAATCCAGTTCCTACAATGAATATGCTATAGCCAACATACACCTCAGGGTTCCAAATGGCTAGGAGACCGAGTTATGGCGTAGTCAAACTATAACACCCTTAAGGTGATCTATCGATGCACCTCAGGTCAAAGAACCAAACATACCACTGCAACATCGAGTCTGTCATTGACAAAAAGGTAAACTTTCTAATGACTATCGAGGTGGTCATGCTCAGTGCCCTCATTCTCTAATGAATACCTGTACTCTTGCTCTGTGTCTCCAACCTAGACTCAAGACTATCTACTAAAGAAAGGATTTACACCAACCTTCTGGATCAATCACCATCCTCGTGATGATCCTATGGTCGAGAGCATTTTATGAGTTAATAATGATTATTCATGTCTTAAATTTTCAACTCTTAAAAATATGAATTATCATTATCATTAGCTCAAAGGATGTATCACAGACACTAAATACACATATGTGATAGTAAATAATCCATTTTATTGATTTTAGTCAAAATTATAATTTTGCCTAGAAGTGTATTACAAGTGTCAGCCAATTCTAGCTTCTAAGGCACATATATCTACAGACTCCATTTCCTGAGATTAAACAATTGGGTGTAAGTGGGTCTTCAAAAAAAAAAAGGGGGCACAGATGAAAGATGGAGACCTATAAAGTCCATCTGATTGCCAAGGAGTATTATCAATGTTATGGTACTGACTATGATGAGATCTTCTCTCCTGTGACAATGGTCAAACCCATTTGGATAATGCTTGCAATAGCTATCCATGTGGACTATGAGATTAGCAAATGGATGTGAAGATAGCTTCCTAAATGAGAGCTAACTGAAGAGGTATTATAAACAACTGAGGGGTTCACATCCATAGAGAAGTCCAGGTGGGCAAGCTTCAGAGATCTATTTTATGGATGAGTAGGCCATCTCAGAGTTGGAACATCATTTTTGATAAGGTGATCAAAAATAATGCATGGCTCATTAAGAATGGAGAAGAGTCCTGCATTTACAAGTGGGCACATGGTCCAACATTGTATTCCTTATCTTGTAGGTGATGACAATTCTTTAATCGAGAATGGACATTCTGCACTATAGAAAATAAAGTTTCGGTTGTCATCACAGTTCCTCCATGAATAGACTTGGGTGAAGCATCCTACATCCTAGGGATGAAGATCCAAGAGATAGATCTTAAAAGGATGCTTTGGGCTATCCTAGTCTACGTACATAGATACTATGCCCTTTAAAAAGAAGGTTTTCAAGCATGGGAGAATTCCAAAAAGAGCTATCTCCCGATAGGCCATAAAATTTTTTTTTCTAAGAAGAATTATTTGACAACTCCTGAAGAGAGAGAGTATATGAGTAGAGTCCTATATACTTTGGTAGTGGAATCTATCATGTACGCCATGATATTTACAAGACCAGACGTGGCATACTCATTAGGAGTAGTGAGTGGATACAAGTCAACCCTAAAAAAAATTACTGAAAAATAGTTAAAGCCATCCTTAAGTATTTGAGAAATACTAAGGACCAATGGTTGGTTTATGGTAAGTCAGATCTAAAACTTATGAGATTTATAAACTCCAGCTTTCAATCTGACCATAATGACAGTAGAAGTGTATCGAAATATATCTTTACTCTAAATGGTGGAGCTATCTGCTGGAAGAGATTCAAGCAGCATACTATGGTAGATTCTATTTGCAAAGTAGAGTACATCAATACATCAAATGCTGCAAAGAAAGCTCTATGGTTGAGAAAGTTTATCACCGAGCTCGGAATAGCACCCTCCCTAGATGGTCCGATCCTGCTCTACTATGATAGCACTGGTACCATAGCTCAGATGAAGGAACCAAAGGCACACCAGTGGATGAAGCACATCCTACACCACTTTCATCTAGCTCGGAAGATCATGGATCGAGGTGACATCAACCTTCAGAAAATCGACGAAAAGGAGAACCTGACCAACCCCTTCACTAAAGCCCTAGCGATAAAGGAGGTCGACAACCACAAGTTGAAGATGGATATTAGATATTATGCCGAGTGGCTTTAGGACAAGTGGGAGTTGTTGAAAAATATGTCCCAAAGTCAATTATCAGTCTATTGATGGTTGGCTATTTTGTACATGTAATTGATTCATTAATTAATAAAATATATTTTTAATATTTTTTCATCATAAAGTATTCATCTTCTAATGAACTACATGGTTGTGATGAAGTTCTTAGGACTATTTAGCTTCGATGAAGAGAGGATTTATTGATTAGTCCTTAAACCTGTTCATGACCAAATGAGCTATTAATTAGGACAACAACTTCTATCGAGCATAGATCGCTATGTGCCGTATAAGTTGGTTGTCCTCTTAACAAGGAGTGTGGAGATACTAGTATGGTATATAGGTAAGATGTATGGGTACATCATCAATGAACGTGACCAACTCCAGAGCATTCTGCTATCGAGAATGTCTCTGATGGAATACAGGCATAAGTGTCCCTTAGACCTGAGATCACCTCAGTGACTTGCAAGCAACTCACTGTGCTTTGGGTACTGAACTAATTAAATTTTTAATGCAATAATAAAAGGCTTCTAGGTACAGTCAAGTACTTGTGAAGTCGGTGTGTGATCAAGATGGGATTGACCACTCCAAGAGTTAAAGAAGAATGTATCACTCTATTTCAATATAGCAAAACCTTGGCCAGGATAATCCATAAGATGGATTTGATATTTTGAAATATAATGTGGATAGCCTGATCGAAGTTGATAGTTGAACTCTGAGATGTCCTATAAGCATTTTGGTCAAGGGAATGAATTACATGAAAACTATATCCGCATGGATTCTAAGAATGTTGTTCTACACATTCAACCTATCCGACCATCGAGTACCATTGCTAGATGGTAATTTTGACTGGTATAAAAAATTATTTTTATGCTATTGGCTTAGGTTTGGACCTATGAGGTCACACACATTAGAGTTCATGATTTGATCGAATGGTTGATCAATGATAAAAAATCGTTCTAGGGTTTAAACGATCAATATGATTGAAGTTTAACTTAGTGCAAGTATTGCAGGAGAATCGATTAGCACTTTGATTACTAATTAGCTTAATTTGATTAAGCTGAAGAAATGAGAATAAGTCTAACTAAATATGATTTAATTAGATTTGCTTTGAGTTTGATTGGATCAAGTCCAATTGGTTTATTGGATAAGCCAAGTGCAAGGAAGAACTAGTCCTAGTTCAACAAGGACTTGGGTCAATCCAATTTTCTAATTTGATTAAAAAATTAAATCAAAATTTAATATAATTTAATTAAGTTCTTAATTTATTTAGGATCTAATTTAATTGGGTTGAATTAATCCTAATTTAATTTGGTTCATAGATCACTTGGACCAAGTCAAAATAGGAATCCGAGTATGACTAGGACTCCCTATTCCTTGCGCCATTGACCCCTCATGCCCCCCACGCCCCTTCTCTTTAATTTTGAATGTAGAAAAACCTTTTCCCAAGCCTTTAAGCATGCACATAGCTTTCCCTTATAACTTAGATGGCATTTGGTTGTGGACCAAGTCAAACTAGAAATTGGTTTTGACTTAAATTCTATGAGATAGAATTTTAAGCACCTAAAACTCCTCCTTTTTTTGTGCCGCCCACATCCTTGATTTTTCTCTCATTTTTTTGTGAGAAAGAGGAGGATTTTGTGCACTTATTCCTAGTGGTCCACAGCATAAATAAAGGAGGGGACACCCAAGTGTTGGGCACCCTGACTTATTGCCTATTTTGGACCTGCCTTGTCTAGGTTTTTGACCTAGACAAAACTCTTCCATATCTTAATATTTGAAATGAATTTTGGGCTGATTATTTTGTGGATTCTAGAATATTAAGAGACCTTTGGGGCATCTAAAAATCATGAAGAAAGAATATTGGGGCATGAGGATTTTATAGACACCAATCTAGATGTCTAGGTGAGAGAAAACAAGAAGAAGAAGGGTTCTTCTTCTAGGGTTTTTCTTTGATCTCTTCCTCCTTATTTAGAGATTTTTGAGAGGTGTCTTAGGTTTAAAATCTCTTTCCCTTCCTTCTAAAAGTTAAAGAGTCCAATATTTGAATAGGATGTTTCTAGATCGATCATCGAAGAAGGATTAGCACAGTACTAGCATACTATGCTGATTTCCTGCATCAGGACTTCTGATTGTGATTCGTAGGCTCGTGTGGATGACTCCTAAAGATCGGATGCATGTACGCTCACAACATCATCCTCAAGTCTGGATCAGCAAGTTAGAATGTCTAACTTTCATAGGTAATGAAGATCTGATCTTCTGTTACTCATATGATTCCAATCTACTATAAATCTATGTTGATATGATCAACACTTCCTCTTCCTTTATGTTTTTAATTTTTAATTTAATCTTCTATCATAATCATTTAATTAGATCTTAGATCTAGAATATTCTCTAATTTTATAAATAAATATTGATTTATTTAAGTCTTTTGCTACCTGATCTTGAAAAAATTTCAAGATCTAGCTCTGAAACACTAGATTTGGTTCCTACATGAAGTGCATTCAAGCCAGGTCAGCTAAGAATGGCATTGTAAGCTAAGGGAGCCTTTACTATCAAAAAATCCATTTGGGCCTTTGACTACCTTAGGTATTGATTTGCCATGATTGATAAGATTATTGTTCTCTAAATTGGCACTACGTCGTCGGTGAATCCCACTTGTGGGGAACTCAGTGGTCCCATTTTATTGTTAAGTAAAGACATTTTAGGGAATGTATCATAAAATAAAACATCAACAGAGCTTTCATTATTAACTAAAATACGACGTACATCATAATCTGCAATATTTAAAGTTACTACAATCACGTTATTATGCAAAAATTGAACCCCTTGAGCATCTTCTTCAGTAAAAGTAATGGATTCTTTAATTTGCTACTTCTTCACCAGCCCTGCTGATCCACTTGCCTCTCCCCATCGATGTCCCCCAGTAATGATGTTGATTATTTTGAGTGGAGGCCGATCTCCCTATGGCTCATCTCTCTGAGATGATTCTAGCTAAGGCAGGGCCCTTGACCAATCTTCTCTTCTTTCTGATCGACATCTTAGAAAATGATCCAGTCAACCTCATTTGATAAGCTCCTCAATCTCATCTTGGAGTTGGATGCATTCTTTAGTATCGTGACTATGGTCACGATGATAGAGGTAACATTTGTTGGGGTTACGTTGGGCCATGTGAGTCCTCATTCTTTCAGGCCTTAGCAACTGCTCCTTTATCCCTATCAACACCTAGGTCTTAGGAGCATTCAAAGGGGCATAGTTATGAAACCTTCTAGGTGGGGAACCTCGTCACGTTCTTCAGTCTAGGCTCTTTTGTAAATGAGCTTAGGGCACAGTCCGAGCTCATCGATGCTCAGGAGGAGTTTTGGAGCATGGTCAAGCTTCTCTTGGCTTCTCAACAACTACGAGTTTGCTTGATTCACCCATCTACTACTCTCTTGTAGCCTCTTCATCTTTTTGTTTGAAGGCTTCCTCCGCTTGGGCATAGCCTTCAGCCCGGGCCAACACGTCAGCAAAGTCCCATGGGGTATTTCTTCTTTAGAAAGAAGAGGAGATTATTCTTCTAAAGGCCATCCTTTAATGCGGCCATTGCAATAGATTGGTCCAGATTGCAGACCTCCAAAGCAATAGCATTGAAGCGGTTGACATAAGCTCGGATGAACTCCCATTCCTTTTGCTTGATGTTGACAAGAGAATCAGAACCTTGCCTCTAATGCTAGCTGCTGATGAAATGAGCAACAAATTCATGGCTAAGCTGATTGAAAGAAAAGATGGTACCAGATTTGAGGCCCGAGTACCAGTTTCTTGTTGCTTCCTTTAGTATGGAGGGAAAAGCTTGGCAGAGAATGGCATCAAGAGCGCCATGGAGCAGCATCATAGTTCTAAAAGCTTCGAGATGGTTGATTGGGTCAGAGGTTCCATCATAACTTTCAAACTAAGAAAGCTTGAAGTTCGGAGGGACGAGCTCCTACATGATCCGAGTAGAAAATGAATGATCAGTGCAGATATCATCGTTGTGGATTGGGATGGCATGGCAAAGTTTCTAATCCATCGATTCATTTTCTGGAGCCTCTGATCAAGAGCATCATCTCAATCATGGATCTCAAATGGCTGCCAACTGTAGATAAGGAGAGTCTCTCCAAGAGAAGAATTGTGATCAGAACAGGGGCTCTCTGCTCTCTACTTTTTCTTTTCAAGGTTTACTAGCTTGCTTGCCTAGGTGGGCATTTTTTTCGGTGGGGGTCTTTCTAGCTAAGCTGGTACCAGAGGTTGCTGCATGGCCCGTACCATCTTAGTGAGGTCTCTAACCTACTGTACCAGTAGGTTGAACTGCTCAAGATCAACCATGACTACTAGTGGAGGGGCTTGAGGTGCCGTAGATGGAGGCGTAACAGGTGGATCTAGGTTAGATCTGATGGTGAAGGCAGTAGATCACCAGGTTGTAGCCTTCTTTGGTGGCATCTCATAGAAACACGAAGAAATCTGAGGAGAAAGAGTTAAGAAATTGAAGATATTGGAAGAAGATGAACTTGACAGAGCACTCCTTTTAGAATAAGGGCTTAAGCTATCCTTCCTCTAGCACTAATCCTATTACTGTGGAAAATGGTACTGACACTAGAGATCAATGGAGCTGGTGAGGTTGGGATCATTGGCAAGACCTGCAAGATAAAGTCCTGACCAAAATTGGCTCCGACGGGACGCTCTGATGGTCAAGTTAGTTCTCCACCTCAACAAGAATGGAATGCTCAGAAAGAAAAGGAGCAAAGTAAGGATAGAGAGTTTTAGCATAGGGGAGAAAGCGTATCAAGAGGATCCTTTATATAGATGAAGCATGTAACAAACTGATAGTGATAGTCATAATTGCCTGCTAGTAGGCTATTTGGGCCACGTGGAGTTTGTTACGGAGAGTGAGTTGTCATTTATCATGACCTGCTAGCTGGTTGGAGGTCCACATTAGGTGTTCAGGTAGAATCTTTGCAGTCGTATACAGACTTGTGTGTCATGATGAAGAGCTCGAGACTGGCCAAACTTGGAGATCAACTATTAAGTGGTAGAGGATGAACCACACCTGATGGGGTTGATTATAGTTTGTTGGTGCTTCCCTCGATGACCTAGAGAAGTTTGGCCAGCTAATCAAAGATAGTTTTCTTTGAAGGAATCCGACTAAATGAAGCACGATCAGAAGGACCGTGGCTGGAAGGAATTCAAATGGTGGGAGCGCTATTGGAGGAGGTGCGGGGAGCACGACTGGAAGGAGTTCATTCAGAAGGAGTCTGACTGGAAGGAGTTCAACTGAGAGAAGTTCATCTGGAAGGAGTTCGTCTGTTCTCAGAATCTATTGTTTGTTAGGGCTCGATGGGTTGGGGCTTCAATGCTAAAAATCTTGTTATTTATCTTGAGTCAAAAAGCAGAGTTAATAAAATAGTACTTTGCTTTATTGCTCGAGTTCATCCTGTCGGACTTTTGTAGGCTTTCGACAAGTTCTACAATTAAGGGCTGTTGCTGAAAAGATCAGCAAGTTTCCACAGAATGAAGGTTGGCCGCCAAGGATTTGGGCAGGGATTATTTTATCCCCAATAGGGTGCATGCCCCAGTTTGCATGAAGTAGGGGGGTGCACGCCCCTCCCTGGCGTGTGCCCCTAGTGGATATAGATGGGAGTTTATCCATTCAAAGCAGTTTGAATGGGTCAAAAGAGTTTGAAATAGTTCAAACTCTTGGAGAGAGAACCCCTGCACCAACTCCACCTTATCAGATAAGGTGGCACCATTTTTTCCCCTATTTTGTGCAATAACATAAGGAGGAAATAAGGGTATGGCATGGAGAATTGGGTGGAGTCCTACTTTAAGCAAATTGATTGCTTAGAGCCCTAGGACTTTAGGGTTTGGTTTTGTCTATAACTAGATGCATAGCCAAAGGGGTTTGGCAATCAAATCTTATTCATTACACCCAGACTCTGCTTCTCCCTCTCTCTTCTACACCTCTCCCTCATCTTGTCCCTCTTCTCCATACCTAAGGGTTTGGCGGATCATCCATCGAAGCATTAGGGTGCTGCTATAAGATAGTATCGACAAGTTCCTGAACGTATGACAATCAACTTACTGCCAGAGATTGGATCGAAGGTGTGCCCTTGAAGTTCTAGATCTGATTTTCTAAGATCAAATCTAAAAGGAGAAGACTTTTAGATCTAATCTGAGTGGATCTTGGTAGAGGTCATGCACGTGCATGGCTACAATCAGAACCTCCGTTAACATTCGGATCATTACCGTGGGTGAACTATTCACCCAAATTAGGTGATATTTGATATCATAATTTTTATTTTTGTTTTAGATCAATCTAATCAGATCTGAGTGGATCAAGTATAAAAATTTTAAAATTTCACTACACAACCTAATCCTATCAGGCCAATCCTACAGCAGTTTTTCCTTCAGTATATAGGATGCTTCTCCCAAGTTATTCATGGAAAACTTGCTTGATGGCCATAACTTGACTGATCGTAACATTGGGATATCATTCCTAATGAGGAGTTTGTCATCGACATACAGAATCAGGAAAACTATGGCACTCCCATTAGTTTTCTTATACACACAAGGTTCATCTACATTTTTTATGAAGCCAAACTCTTTGACTGTAATATCAAAATGGATGTTCCAATGCCTGGAAGTCTACTTTAATCCATAAATATATTTCTTAAGCTTGCATGCCTAATTTGGTCTCTCACTTAAGATAAATCCTTCTAGCTATGACATGTAAACCTCTTTCTCAAGTTAACCATTAAGGAAGTGTCGCCTAGAGGTTGCAACCCAAGAGGGGGGGTGAATTGGGTTCTTATAAAAATTTCAGTCAAATTTGCTTTCCAAACATGTGCTTCTAATTAAATGAACTTGAGTGTTTATCATGATTAAGCAATGTATAGCAGCAGAATTAAAAGCAACTAGACAATACAAATATGTAAAGAAAAAAGAAAGGAAAGCAAAACTACAACACAAACATTCAAGGTTTTATAGTTGTTTAGTGTAACCCACACCTACGTCCACTCTCCAAGCTTCCTTTAGGATTTCCACTATAATCATCCTAGATTATAGTATGTTTATTTTCTCAAGCTCACAAACAAATCCAGTTGGCTTTTTCAGGAGCACCAAACCAACCAAAATCTTATACTGTTACTTTTTTGAGTTCACTAACAATCTAGTTGATTTTTTGAGCTCACCAATCAAAACCTACAATGTCCAATTCTAGGTATGGACGGGCCTATTGACCCAAAGATTGATTTTGATGATGATAAAGAGTTTTGAGTATAAGTTATAAAGTCTAACTATGTTTATGAGAATGTGTAGTTTTGAAATTTCAAGTGCTCATCATTTTTCAAGTCTTTTCCAACATCTTAATGAAGATTAAATCAAGTTAAGAAGGCAAGCATAGCCTACAAATCAAATTGGAGAAGAAAAGCTGATAAACAACTTTTGACACACTTGGCATGCATACTAAGCCAACCTAGTCCAAAACTAAGCTGGCCTAGTCTCAATGAAAATAGAAGATAGAAAGTAGAGAAAGTATAAATTTTAGAATGCAGGGGACTGAGCCAACCCAGCTATAAACTAAGCTGACCTAGTGGGACTGAGCCAATCCAGTCTGAAACTGAGCCGACCCAGTGCCTGTAATGGCTAGTTTTCAGAACTACGCTTTTTCATCCCAAGAGCTTTCCAACAACTATTTTCTCTTCTCTAACGGTTAGATCACTTCCAGAAGCCCATGTTGGTGAGTTGTAATAGTAGGAAACCTCTGGAATATATAAAAAAATATTTAGATCATTAAAAAAATATTTTGGAGAGTATATTGAGTATTATTTGAGAAAGCTAAGGAGCAAGCTGAAAAGAAAAGAGAAGAAGTTATTTTTTTGTGTGATCCTTTATCCTTCCACTACAAAATATTCTCAAGCAAGTGAGAGCAAGAGTGAAGAGAATCAAGGAGCCTCACAATCTCTCATTCATTCTAGCAAAAGAAATCAACCTTACAAGCAAAGCAACTTAGATTATCTTCTCTTGTGCTTCAAAAGAGTTTTTTTAAATTATAATTTTATATTTTATTTCAAATTTCTTAGGATGAGAAACTTGGGTTAGTCCAAGCCTTGAGTTGGACATTGTATTGGTTTGATTGGTGAGCCAAGGGTAAAACTAATCGAGGTTGATTGTTAGCTCGGAGAAAAACAATCACTTATGAGATTTTGGTTGGTGATCTGGGAAAAACCAACTGCATTGATTGTGAGCCCAGAAAACAATCATGTACTATTTTGGTTGGTGATCCAGGAAAAACTAACTGAATTGATTGTGAGCCCAAAAAATAATCATGTATGATTTTGGTTGGTGAGCTAGAAAAAATCAACTGAGTTGATTGTGAGCTCAAAAAATAATCGAACTGTAATTCTTGTTAAGAATTATAGTTGAATTCCTAAGGGGTATACTTGGGGAGTGAACATAGGTGCTGAGTTTGGCACCAAACTACTATAAAATTTATGTGTTTGTGATTATGTATCTTTACTTTATTGCTTTCATTCATTGCACATTACAAAGCTTATTTCATTACCTATTATGTGCACATCACTTAGTTTAAATCATTCAAATCTGCACATTAGTCAAAAAGTTTTTGAAATATCCAATTCACCCACCCTCTTGGGTAGCCATCCTTGGGCAACAGGGCCTAATCCCCAAGTTTCTTTCATCCAAAGAAACTTATAAAGAAACAAAAATTATAAACAAAAATTTTAGCATAATATAAAAAATAGTGTTTAAGCTCTTCAAATCTCAAGGAAGAAGCCAATGATTTGCTCGATTAAAGCTTGGCTTTTCTTCAATTTATACTTGAGAGGATGAGGAAGATGTTGATGAAGATTGCTTTGAAGGCTCGCTGAAAACTCTACACAACTTTCTCCTCTTTTTTTTCTTTGGATTTTCAACGTTCCTCACCAAAATTGAAAGATTCTCTCTTTAAATCTTTTAATCTTCTTTTTCAATTGATTATCCATCTTTAAAAATCTTTGGAGATGGGTGGAGGGAGAGTTCTAGCCATTGAAAGCTCTGAAATAGTCGTTGGAACCAAAAAAAGAGCTGTTGAAAAGCTTGTAGAAAAATTTCATTGAAGGCTATCATGCATTTGGAGAGCTCTCGATTTTTCTGCAAGAGCTCTTGGTTTCACAGTGAGAGCTCTTGAGAAGTTTGGAGAGGTTTCGATTTCACAACAAAAGCTCTCAAGATTTTTTGAGAGCTCTCGATCTCAGAACACAAACATGAGGTTTATGTTTTCTGAAATGGAGAGGTCTCGCCAGTTTTAGAGAGGTCTCGAGCCTGTGCCAGGGCAATATGCAGGTATGCCAAATAGCTTGGAAAAACCTCCAAATTTTTAGGAGAAGTCTTTAAATTTTCAGGAGAGGTCTCCAAAATTTCTGGCTTCATTTTTTTTCAATATTTAACCTTCCAAACTTAAATTTCTTAGCCCCAAACACTTCTAAACATAATTGCTTCTATCAAATTTAATTTCTCTTATTTCATTCATACTCACTTCATACCAAGCCACCTAAATATATGTGAAATTATTCTTTTAAGAATCTTGTAAAGGCATCTTAAGAGGATTTATCCTTGAGATAAATCTTTATTTTGGATACTTGAAAAATTCTACACACATTCTTGAAACACATAATCAGATACATAATATACTCAATATTTTGGAATTATCAAAATCAATCTTAGGATCAACAATCTTTTTTCTTTTAATGATGACAAAATCTTGAGTATATTCACAATAAAAGCAAATAATATATTTCTATGCATTTTTCTAAAATGTATCATAAAGTATAGATTAAACACATGAATGAGTACTTTATGAATATTCTTAATTATTCTTTTGGTTCATTGCATATATTTCATATACTCATATCAAAAAAAATGTTTCAATTCATATCAATGAGTATTAAGTTTTCATTTCAAACATCAATATAATTCATTAAGTTTCCTAAGAATAAATCCTTCAAGCATATGCTCAACATTTATCTCCCACTTTTTGAGAGCATCAAAAAGCTCATGGAAAAGAAATATGAAATAATCATCAAAATCAATAATATGAGTGTATCAAAGTAAGAATTGTATTAAGTTCAGAAAATTAATTTATATGAGTCATCTTTCTTTTGAAAATTTATTTTTTAACAAAAAAATAAGTTTTAAATATTTATTTTAATTATAAAAATTAGCTTGAATTTAAATATAATGTGCTCTCTCCCTTTTTAAATGATTATGACCTTTAATCAAATTTTCAAAGATGCACTTTTAAACTTTAAGAAAATAGAGCTTTTCAAAAGATTTGAATATGAAATCAAGCATAATATATACTTTAATATTCAAACTTTTCTTTTCTTAAAAAATTTTGGTCAATTAAGTTTCAAAATGATATATATCAAAGATGTATCGAGCAAAATAAAATCAATAGTATCAGAGCAAAAGATAGTCACATTTTCACATTCATTACTTTGAATAAAAATTATTTTAATATAAATAATTTAAAAAAATTTTACAATGCTCATCAAAACTTCAATATCAAATTTGAATTTTCAAATAAATTACAAGATTAAGTTTAGAAATTTATTTCTTGTAGTAAGAATATATTTTTAAATTTAATTTAACTCCAACTAATTATCTAAAAATAAGATAGAGCAATCAAATCATTTAAATTAAATTAGATAATCACATGAAAGCTTCATTTATGAAGATCATAAAATAATTGATTGAAAATTTAAGATCAAAATTTAGTTGTCTCGATGCATGTTAATCAAAATTTCAATCAAATCAAGATAAAAAATCATTTCTCTCCTTATTTTGAAGGTACCAAGAATTTATTTTTTTAATATTTCAATAATATTATCTCCCCCTATTTTTCATAATTTTAGCTTAATTATTTTACCTTTCAAGTTTTCTCCTTCTTTTTCTTTCAAATTAAGCATATTTAACATGAATTTAAATGCAAAACTCAGATTTTCTAAATTTGAAAGGAATTTTTAATTTCAAAGCTATTTTCAATCAAATGATCATTTTTTCT
This sequence comes from Cocos nucifera, assembly GCA_006176705.1. Classification (NCBI taxonomy): domain Eukaryota; kingdom Viridiplantae; phylum Streptophyta; class Magnoliopsida; order Arecales; family Arecaceae; genus Cocos; species Cocos nucifera. The sequence continues at coordinate 274,714 of QRFJ01000173.1, forward strand.
TTAATAATTTCTTTTCCTTACTTTTGCAAATAAAGTTATTTTAAAATTAAATAAAATTTAAAGATATAAGCAACAATTGAGTGAACTAAGTATTAATGAATCTAAATATCAATCAAATATAGCATTCACTCAAGAAGACACCAAATTTTTCAAGAATTTATTTTTTTATCAAATTCAAAGGATGTTTACGAAAGGATGTATATAATAAGAACAAACATCAAGAAGATCAAAAGAGTATGACAAGTAATTAAAAAATATTTTTATTTAAATTTAGATTTTTCTTATCATAAGAAATATCACTTAATTAAGTTTAGAAAAAATATAAAATTTTTTGAATTTATCTCAAATGGTATCACTTCAAGAGTATATCAATGTGAAATAGATTTAAAATATTATATTCAATTATTTTGCTAAGAATAATGTAATAAAATGTAGGACAAGAATGATACTATTGATACTAATTAAACTAAAATTTAGATCAAATCATGATTTTCTTGATAATTCAATATCACTTAAAGGTCAATTTGCAAATTCAGCTTGATACCAATGATTTTAGTTTTGAATTGATAAAAATAAATTAATTTAAATTAAATAATTTTAAAAATTTAGAATAATAAATCAATTAGAATTGATATCAGCAAATCAGTTAAGGCAAATCATAAAGAAATTTTTGGTTATTCTTCTAAAGATCATCTCTTCCTTTTTTTAAGAAATATCAAGTAATTAGGTTAAGAATGGATATGTATTTTTAAGTTTTTCTCAAATGATATTAAATCAAGAATATAGCTATGCAAAACCAGATTTGAAACAAAGATATTTTTTCTTTTTGCCAAAAGATAAATCAATCAAACACATAGTAAATAGTAAGCTATTTGATACCAAATAATTAAAATTGAAATTCTCTTTAAATATTTAGCTTTAAAAATAAATGACAGCTTTCTTAAAATATTTTGCTTGATATCAACTTCAAAAGATTCAAGAAGAGTATTTTTTTAAATTTAATTTTCAAAATCAATCAATTGGAATAAAGTATAAATGTTCATCAATAAATTTTCTTTTAAGATCAAAAAGGCAATCGAATCAATAATCAAGAAAGATATTCAAATTAATTTGGGGATCAAAAAATTAATCAATTGGGGGTTCTAAAAATCAAATCAAATCAAGAAAAAAAACTAAATGAAGGCTCTATGAGTTCAATTCAACTAGGGAGTTTTGAAATTCTTAAGGGTTAACCTAAGATACAATGCATATCAACATATCAAACACTTGATTTTTATAATTGAAAGTATTATCTTCAAGTACTTAGGTCATGCAATTTTTTAGGTTATTTCAACATTTAAGCATCTTATGGGGGAATGCCAAAAATTATTTCTCTTGTAGATTTGATAATTAAAATATTCATACCCAATTAATCATCTTTTAAATTAAATTCATCAATTATAAAATTGATATTGGAAGGCTTGAAATATCATGCTGAATTTTTTAAGATAAATTAATTTCATATTGATTCAAAACATGATATCTATAGAAAAGTACATTGATTTAGAAATCAAAGTATTCAAATCATTTCAAGCATCAAAATCAAACAGTCATTCTAATCTCATCGAAATGTAAAGAGTATTTCAAGCAAGTAAATATGATATGAAACTATATAGATAGATTATTAAAATCAATAGAATTAATCAAACAAACATTGATGGTATGATGTGAGAAAAGTTTAGATTTTACTAATCATCATCCATCCACTTTCATTTCTAAAGCATCCATAAAAATTTGCATTTCACTTTATTGGATGCTTAGAGTACCTGCAAAAAATCACTTTCTAGTTTTTGGTACCCAAGTCATCTTGGGTCCATTGGAGTTAGAGCTTATGGTTTCTTTTGGAATCCATATTTACTTAATTAAGGTATGACCAATTAGTTTAGCATTACATTCAAAAATTTTATGGCCAATTTTATTGCATTTAATGCAAACTATAGAATGATTTTTAGTTAAAGATTTAGCAAACATATTCTTGATAAATTTATATTTTCTTAAAGGATCATATCCAATTCCAGCTTTGTCAAAAATAGCCTTTTGATTAATTAACATAGATTGAAGCTTTTGAGAGCCAATTATAAACTTCCCAAGCATAGATTTTAAATTTTCAATCTCTTTTTTTAGTTTTGCATTTTCTTCCAAAAGATATTTCTTTTCTTTGAATAAGTTATCTTTTTCTTCAATGAAAAGTTTTGATTTTTTAAATTCTATTTTTAGCTTAATATTTTCTTCAACCAAAGATTTTTTAGATTTAAGAAGTGCTTCTTTTTCTTTAGCCAAAGTATTATTTTCTTTCAAAATATCATTTTTTTGAATTAACAATTTACTCTTTTCATCAATGAATAGTAGATTAGACATTTTGAGTTCTTTGTTTTTGAGCCTTAATTTTTTAAATTCATCCATTAAATCATTGAAGGCTTCATATATTTCATCAAGTGTAAAATCAAAAGAGCTATTAATGTTTACCTCATCGTCATTGTCCATGAGGCAAGAATTTGTAGTTCTTTCTTTCTCTTTCTCATTTTTCTTTTCTATGCCTTGCTCCTCCTTAATTAATACTTTTTTTCTTTTGTTTCTTCTTCTTTTTCTTTCCATCCTCATGATCCATATAGCACATGCTAGGGTGAGCTTGCTTATCCTCTTGGGAGCTTGGTTCTTCTTTTTGATCAGCTCCCTCAAAGATTGTTTCTAACTTTTTTCATACTTGTTTTACTAAAATACAAGAAGAAATTAGATTAAACTCATTTAAATATAATGGATAATAAAGCATATTTAAAGCTTTAGCATTTAGTTGGTTCATTTCTTTATCTTGCTCAAGCAATGCTTTGGAAGTGTGTGAGCTATCAATTATAATCTTTCATAAGTTATAATCGTGTGCTTGTATGAAGATGTGCATTCTTGCTTTCCAATAACTATAATTTAATCCATTAAGTATTGGGGGTTGATCAATAGAATAATCTTCATTAAGCAAAAATTTCATTTGGGTTGCCATAATTTTTAGCACTTGACCGCTAAGTTAACAAATAATATTAGAGCACCCACTTAGATACCAATTATTGCCCAGAGGTTGCAACCCAAGAGTGGGCGGGGGGTGAATTAAGTTCTTATAAAAATTTCAAACAAATTTGCTTTCCAAACAAGTATGTGCTTCTAATTAAAACAACTTGAGTATTTATGGTGATTAAGCAATGTGTAGTAGCGGAATTAAAAGCAACTAGACAATGCAAATATGTAAAGCAAAGAAAGAAAGGAAAGCAAAACCACAACATAAATACATAAGGTTTTATAGTGATTCGGTGCAACCCACACCTACGTTCACTCCCTAAGCTTCTTTTAGGATTTTCACTAAATAGGACAATCCTTGAATAGCCCATGACAAGATCCAATTAGATCAAGACAAAATTATATAGGACTCTCGGATGAGCCTTGTCCAAATTTCATCTCATGATTTTTGGTCAAGCCCTAATCTCATCAGAACAAGCCTTGTTTCGATCAGGACAACCATATTCTAACTAGGACAAGCTCCAGTCAAACTAGGACAAATCCATACAAGTCTCCCAGATGATCCAAATCTAATTTGGCTTAGTCAAGATGAACTAAAAAGATGACAGAAGGAGAATATTAGACTCAATCGTGTGCTAGCATAATTTTCTTGAATTTTAGTGGACCTAATCCAAATTAATCAAACTGGGTAAGCCCAATTAATGACATCCAGACCAAAACCCTTATTTGTCTGATCTAGTTAGGTTCAATTTTGTATGATAATGGGACATGTCATGATCTCCATCACCAACATCATCAAAATATCTTTTGATGGACTAGAACTCTTCTAATTCATCCAATTAGAGTTGTCGATCAATAAGATAATTCTAATTAATCCTAAAATCCATCAGTGACACCTAGTAGTATATGGTGGCAACCCTTCAGAACTAAATAGCAAACCTCTTGGTGTAGCTACCTGTGTGATTGGATTCTTCTATCATGAGCCTCGACAAGATTAGGGTTAAGGTAAACTCGTCAAATCCAACACCCATCATATGAATGAATCATTCGATTCAAGTCTGATGTGAAACCCTAATAGAAACTCCTTCCTATCATTTCACACTATCATGGCCATGGGTTTTAGGACTCGATCTCAAAATCATCATAGGACTACTCCTCCTCTATTGAGGTTGATGGATCCCATCTTGGTGCGATCAAGTTCCTATAAGGAACATTCTATAGCCAACATACACCTTAGGATTCTGAATGGCTAGGAGACTGAGTTATGGTATAGTCAAAATATAACATCCTTAAGGTGAACTGTCGATGCACCTCAGATCAAAGAATCAGATACACGACTGTAGCATCAAGCTAGACATCAATGAGAAGGTAGACCTTCTTATGACTGCTCGAGATGGTCACACTCAATGCCCTTGTTCTCAACAAGTATCTATACTCTTGCTCCGATGTCTCCATACCATAGGCTCAAGACTCATCTATTCTAGAAAAATGATCATACATCAATCTTTTAGATCAATCACCATTCTCGTGATAATCCTACAATTGAGAGCAATTTATGAATTAATTATGATAATACATGTCTTAAATTTTTAACTCTTAAGAACATATATAATCATGCTTATTAACTCAATGAATGTATCACAGACACTTTATATACAATGTGATAGAATAAAATAACCCTTTTTATTAATTTTAAGTCAAAATTATGAAAATATCCTTAGAAAGTATTTTATAAGTGTCAGACAATCTGGCTTCTAGGGCACACATCTAACAAACTCCTACTTAACCTAAAGTCAATTGGCTACAAATCTATGTTCCATCTTCTTAAGGTGGGCTTCAATCTTTTGCTAGCCTAAAGGCTTCATCAGTGGATTAACCACATTATCTATGGTGTTGACTCTCTTAACCTTCATGTATCCCTTCTTGAGGTAATCACGAATGAGATAAAATGCCGCTCGATGTGCATTGGTGTAGTCTGCTATTACAGTCTGCTTGAAACTCTTCCAGCTTATAGCACCACCTTTGCACAGAAATAGACTTTTAGATATCAACTTTTGATCATCTATGTCAGACATAAAGTCTGAGTCCGTATACCCCTCAGCACCTCCTCTATGTCTATATTCTATGAGAGACCTAGCATCCTCATCATTCTATCCCTATAGACCTTAATTCCCAAAATGGGAGATGCTTTCTCTAGGCTTTCATAGAAAATTCCTTAGATAACCATACTTAGACCAAGGTCAACTTGGAAATATCATTCCTAATTAGGAGGATATCATCTACGTACAGTATGAGGAAGACAACAGCACTCCCACTGACCTTTTGAATACACAGGACTCTTCCTCATTTTTGATGAAATCAAATAATTTGATCACATCATTAAAATGAGCATTCTAGCTTTAAGATGCTTGCTTAAGTCCATAGATGGACCTTTGCATCTTGCAGATCTTATGATCACTATCACTGGATGTGAAACCAAATGGCTATTCTATATAGATATTTTCCTCAAGATATTCATTCATGAAAGCCATTTTTACGTCTATCTACCATATTTCAAAATTAGAATAAGCTGCAATTACAAACAATGTGCGGATGGATTTTAGCATGGCTACTGGTGAGAAGGAATCCTGATAGTCAATGTCTTCGAGCTGACTATATCCTTTCACCACTAGCCTAGTCTTGAATGTCTCTACATTTTCATCTGCATCCATCTTTCTCTTGAAGATCCATTTACATCCGATAGGTACTATACCTTCAAGTAGATCTACCAAGGTCCAAGCTTGGATCAAGCGCATTAAGTTAATTTCTAACTTCATTACCTCTAACGATTTTTCAGAGTCGATATCTGATATCATCTCATCATAGATTTTGGAATCATCTTCATGAACCCCATTCCTGTGAGGAACATTTTCTCTATATCCTCTAAAATAGTACCTAAGTACCTCTCAGGAGAGCAAAAAATTCTATTTGACCTACAAGGTGGAGAAGGTAGTGTTAGGGTTGGCTTAGACTGACTGGGTTCCTTAGGTTCCTTAACTCGTTGCTCTTCGAAAACTTTCTCATCAAGCCTAATCTATTTTTTGATGCCACCATCTTGATCAAACTATTTTTTAATAAAAATGACATGTTGACTCACAATCACATTGTGGTCTTTCGGAAGATAGAAATAATATCCTAATAATTTTTTAGAATATCAAATAAAATGAGCTCTAAAGAACCTAGACTCTAATTTGTCTGCCTACTATTGCTTGACATGAGTCGGACAACCCTAAATTCTAAGATGACTCAAACTTGACTTCTTACCATGCCATATGTCATATGGTATGGTAGGAATAGTTTTAGAAGAAATCCTATTCAGTGGTAAATTACTGTCATTAAGCTATGTCTTCAAAGAAATTCAGGAAGGTCCGTGAAGCTCTTCATAGATTGAACCTTATTTAATAAGATCTAGTTTCTCCATTCTAAAACCCTATTGAGTTAAGGCATTCTAGGTGGAGTCCATTATGAGACTATGCCATTATCTTTGAGATAGTCTAAAAATTTTTAACTAAGGTATTCACCTCCTTGATCTCATCAAAGAACCTTAATGGGCTTCCTGGTTTACATTTTCACTTCATGTCTAAATTTTTTGAACTTTTCAAAACCTTCAGACTTGTGTCACATCAGGTACACATATTCGTACCAAGATAGATCATCAGTAAAGATAATGAAATAGACATAATTGTCTCTAGCTAGCATAACAAATGGGCCGCGCATATCTATCTATACCATGGCAAGTAGGTCTGTGGCCCTTTTTTCATGTCCTATAAAAGGGAGCTTGGTCATTTTGCCTTGAAGATATGATTCATAAATCGGAGATAACTCAAAAGCCAATGGACCCATTAGTCCTAATTTTTCTAATTTGTAAATCCTATCTTCAGCTATATAACCTAGCCTAAGATGCCATAGATATCTTTCATTGATACTATCCCTAGATCATTTTGATCCTCCTTCCTTCTTGTTCTTTGGGCTGGCTAGGTATGCAGGCAGTTTCGTTTCCAATGGCTATCAGTATTGTAATGAAAATATTTTTCTTTATCAGCAGCTTTCTTCTTCGATTTTGCCTTATTCTTCTTCTTCCTCTCTTCTTTTTGCTTCTTTGCAGACTTCTTCTTCTTTTCAAAAGCTTTTCTCTTGAAAGAAGTCCACTCTACTGCAAGAATAAGCCCTTTGAACCCTTCAAAGTCTGCTCAGCAATAACCAACATATTCATTAACTCAGTCAAGCTGCACTGGAGCTTATTCATATAAAAGTTCATGAAGAACTACCCGTACAAATCACTCAAGGACTGTAGGATCATATCAATCTATAGATCCTTATCCTTCAAGGCATCGAGCTTCTCAAGCTCTTTTAGATCTTTGATCATCACCAAGCAATGATCTTTGATCGACTATATATCATGCATCTGTGCCTTAAAGAGTCTTCTTAAGACTTGATAACATGCTTCGTGACTCTATTCACCAAATAACTCTTATAGGTGAGCCAACATTTAGCGTGCATTCTTAATATCTTCATGTGGATGCTGTAACTCATCAGACATTGAGCCCAACATATAGCATCTGATCTTGTTATCATCATCTGACCACTTTTCATGAGATGCTCTCTAATCCATGATCGGACATGCTGGTAAAGTGGGTGGGACCTAGTCCAATACATAGGTCAGCTTTTTTGAATCCAAAATAAGTTTGAAGTTCTTTAGCCAATCCTTGTAATTTAATCCAGCCAATCTGTTGATATCTAAGACTCAGGCTAGGGGGTTAGACATAGACATTTTCCTATAGAGAGTCAAAAGTTCTAGTTAGACTTATAATTTGACTCAATCAATTTGTTTAGAAATTTTATTTTTAAATAAATTAGGCTCTCACTATTTTCTCGAATTTCTACATTGGTAGAGATGCAAAAATCTTCATGATCAAAAACTTTTAGTGGATGGTGGGGTCCTACTGATTGGCTCATCACCTCACCTAATAGTTATTGGTGATGGGTCAGTCGATGGATGGATAACTCTTGTCTAATGATTCTTTAATCATGGTGCATCCAAACTTGATCTCTAATTTATGAAGCTCACCATGCCCGAAATATTGCTCTACTCCTTAGTTAAGTTAGATCCACTATTTACATAAATTAGATTCTTGATTGGAACCCTCACCATATCCAAAATATTGAGCCTAACCCATCCTCCAATCTATAGCATCCAATGCCTAATAGAAGTGGTTGCATCTTTCCGATGCAACTAAACTACTATATCCAGCTGAGAACAATCAATCCTGAGAAGAGCCCGCACATCCATAATGGTGAAAAACCAATAACTTAATATTTTCTTGGAAAAATTTAATTTAGATCTCTTAGACTTGACTTAACTTAGTCATAACAATTATGACTAACCTAGTGGCATGGATTAGCTCAAATCGTTAGCCACCTCAAACCAGAATTGGGTCAACCCAATCAACCAGATAAGTGAGATCAATGGAAGGAATATGCCATTAACTCATTGTGAATGTATTTAGGCCAAGTAGCTTCTAATTAATGACCACCGATCATGTTGCCATACTTACCTTAGACACCAACTTGTCTGACTAGAACTAAATGGGTTTGCCTACAATCTAGGCTTGAATCGAGGAGCCAAATTAGATCTTAACTTGATCGACCATATGTGACTATGAGTCATCCTTGATCCAAACTTAATCCTATTAGGCTGATCAAATTTAAGCACTCCTGATCCCAGCTAACCAACTCTTGATTCACTTTGATCAACTGCTAGACCTAATTATGCTACCCATATCCGAACTCATATTTTATGAAGGTGTCTTAAATTTGAAAATTCAAAATTTTTACATCTAATTAATTTTATAAAATTAATTTTTAATTAAGTCTAAGAGTTCATAAGTAAAACATGTATAAAAAATTCTAGGATTTTAAGATCTAGGGTCGTGGAGATGGAGAAAGTGGTAGGGCTTTGCCATGGAATCAGGTTATGCCAAACACCTTTGGCAAGAGGTCTATTTATAGACTAAACCCTAGAGTCCCTTTGCATATGACTTTGAACAGATCAAAGTTAACATGCAGAAAGACTCTCTCATGAAGCCCATGCCATCTTCAGATTTTTCCCTGAATTTGTCATACAAAATCCTAGGAAAACCATGCTAACTATATAGGATAAGGAGAAGGTGGCGCAAGAGAACTTATCTTTCTTGAGTTTGAACTATTCAAACTTTTGACTCATTCAACCTTCAAAAGAATGGGGTGCCTCCTTCTTATCCATATGGGGCACACACCTATGATGGGTGTGGCCCTATCTACCTCATGTAACCTATCTAGCGATGCGTGCCCCTAGAAATTCTCCAAGGGCCGTGCCCCTTCCTTTAATTACTGCAAGACCGGGTCAACTTTGACCCCCTATCATGATGCCCTTAGTACTAGATTAAGACAAGCCCTAATCAAGTTCCATCTAATGAAAGTAGGATAAGTCCTAATCAAGTTAGGATAAGCCTTGATTAGGCCAGGACTAGGTCAAGTTAGATCAAGATAAATCCATACAGGATATCTGGGAAAGCCTTGTCCAAATTTCATCTAATGATTTTAGGACAAACCCTGATTAGATTAGACAACCCTTGTCCAATTTTCATATTATGGGATTTAAGACAAGCCTCTTTTTTTTAGGACAAACCTTGAATAGGCCAGGACAAGGTCCAGTCAGATCAAGATAAAATCATATAGGGCTTTCGGATGAGCTTTGTCCAAATTTCATCTCATGATTTTAGGACAAGCCCTGATCTCATCAAGACAACCCTTGTTTTGACTAGAAAAAGCCTGTTCTAACTAGGACAAGCTCCAACCAGATTAGGATAAATCCAAACAAGGCTTCTAGATGAGCCAAATCTAATTTGACTTAGTCGAGATGAACCAAAAAGATGATAGAAGGAGAATATTAGGCTCAATCATGTGCTAGCATGATTTTCTTGAACTTAATTAGATCTAATCCAAATCAATCGAACTAGATAAGCCCAATTGATGACATCCAGATCTAAACCCTTATTTGTATATCTCAGTTAGATTCAGTTTTGTATGGTAATGGGATATATCATGATCTCCATCATCGATATTATCAAAATACCTTTTGATGGACTAGAACTCTTCTGATTCAACCAATTAGAGTCGTCAATCATCAAGATAATTCTAATTGATCCCAAAATCCACCAATGACACCTAGTAGTAAATAGTGGCAATCCATCAAAATCAAATAGTAAATCTCTTGATGTAGCTACCTATGTGATTTGGTTCTTCTATCATGAGCTTCAATAGGATTAGGGTTAAGGTGAACTCATCAAATCCAACACCCATCATATGAATGAATCATTCGATTTGAATCCAATGTGAAACTCTAATAGAAACTCCTTTCTATTATTTCATACTACCATACCCATGGATTTTAGGACTCGATCTCAGGATCATCTTAGGACTACTCCTCTATCGAGATTGATAGATTCCATCATGGTGCGATCCAGTTCCTATAATGAAGATGCTATAGCCAACATACACCTCAAGATTTTGACTGGCTTTAAGATTGAGTTATGGTGTAATCAAATTTTAACACCCTCAAGGTAAACTGTCGATGCACCTCAAGTCAGAAAATCAGACACACGACTACAGCATCAAGCTAGTCATTAATGAGAAGGTAGACTTTCTTATGATTGCTCGAGGTGGTCATGCTCAGTGCTCTTATTCTCAACAAGTACCTGTACTCTCACTTCGATGCCTCCAGACCATAGACTCAAGACTCATCTATCCTAGGAAAGCAATCGTACACCAGTCTTTCAAATTGATCACCATCCTCATGATAATCCTACGATCAAAAGTAATTTATGAATTAATTATGATAACACATATCTTAAATTCTTAACTCATGAGAATATATATTATCATGTCCATTAACTCAATGGATGTATCATAGACACTTTATACATAATATGATAGAATAAAATATTTTTTTATTAATTTTAAATCAAAATTATAAAAATACTCTTAAAAAGTATTTTACAAGTATTGGTCAATCTAGCTTCTAGAACATTTATCTAGTAGCTAGCACTTCAAGCGGATCTTCATTCGACGAACCTTCGATCAGAGTGACAACTTTTTGCGAACAACCTATAGAGGCCAGACATACTGTGCAGCTCCAAACAATAAGAACAACATCGGATATTAGCTATGGTGTTCTCGATCTGCACAAAGATAAGATATTTGATCTCATTTCTGACCTAGATTAGATCTAGGATTTCTAGAAGTATTCTAGATCTAAGGTGTTGATGTGATGAATACCAATCAATATTTTAATTTTCAAATTTATGTTTGCATCACAATATATCATAGGTCCTAGATGTAGGGTTTAGTGATTAGATCACATGCATTATTAGATTAAATAGTTTAATCTATATCATCTACTACATCATGTTTTGAAAATTTTTTTGAAATGTATGCATGAAACCCTACACATTTTTCAACAGAGCAAAGAGGCAGAGGACTTTGAAACCCATCGCTTTCATCGAGGATGATACACAAGGTATTCAATTTTTACATAATAACGTGGTTGTAGTTACTTTAAATATTACTGATTATGATGTATACTATGTCTTAATTGATAATGAAAGCTCTATCAATGTCTTATTTTATGATGCATTCTCTAAAATATCTATACCTGATAGTTTCTTGGGACATATGAACTCTCCACTAGTAGGATTTACCAGTGATGCTATACCGATTGAAGGAATAACTACTTCATCAGTTATGGTAGGTCAGTACCCAAAGCAGTCCAAAGATTAGGTTGAATTTTTCATGGTAAAGGTTGTTAGATGTGTGCCCTAGAAGCCAGATTGGCTGACACTTGTAATACACTTCTAAGGGCAATTTTATTATTTTGACTATAAATTAATAAAAAGATTATTTTCTATCATAGTGTGTATTTAAAGTATCTATGATACATCCTTTGAGTTAATGGTAAAGATAATTCATATTTTCAAGGATTGAAAATTTAAGACATGAATTTTCATAATTAACTCATAAACAACTCCCGACCGTATGATCATCATGAGAATAGCGATCGATCTAGAAGGTTGGTGTACAATCGCTTTCTTAGAATAGATGTATCTTGAGTCTATGGTGTGAAGACATCAAAACGAGAGTATAGGTACTCGTTAGAGAATGAGGGCACTGTGCATGACCACCTCGAGTAGTCATAAGAAAGTCTACCTTCTCGTCGATGATTGACTTGATGCTGCAGTGCTGTATCTGGTTCTTTGATCTGAGGTGCATCAGTAGTTCACCTTGAGAGTGTTATAGTTTGACTACACCATAACTCAATCTCCTAGCCATTCAAAATCCTGAGGTATATGTTGGCTATAGCATGTTCATTGTAGGAATTAGAATACACCAATAAGGAATCTATCTACCATGGTAAATGAGGAGCAGCCCTATGATAATCATGAAATTGAGTCCTTAAGCCCATGGCCATGGCAGAGTAAAGATAATAGAAAGAGTTTTTATTAGAGTTTCACATTGGACTCGAATCGAATGATTAATTTATATGATGGATATTGGGTTTGACGAGTTTACCTTAACCCTAATCCTATCAGAACTCAAGATAGAAGAACCCAATCACACAGATAGCTGCACCAAGAGGTTCACTTTTGATTCTGATGGGTTGCCACCATATACTGCTAGGTGTCACTGATGGATTTTGCGAGCAATTAGAATGATTTGGATGATCGATCATTCTAATTGTATGAATCAAAAAAATTCTGGTCCATTGAAAGATATTTCGATGATGTCGATGATATAGATCGTGACATATCTCATTACCATATGGAACTAAACCTAATTGGATCATACAAATAAGGGTTTGGGTCTGGATGTCATCAATTGGACTAATCCAGTTCAATTGATTTGGCTTAGATCCAATTAGGTTCAAGAAAATTATTCTAGCACACGATTGAGCCTAACATTCTCCTTTTGTAATCATTTTGGTTCATCTCGATTGAGCCAAATTTGTTTGGGCTCACTCAAGTCCAATGGAGTTGGGCACGGGTTCAAGTATAATCTAAGGAAGAAAGGTGCCAAGATCAAGAAGAAGGCAGCATTGCTGAAAGAGACGACCGCTGCTTCTTCAAAGAAGTTTTAAAGAACTTCAAGATCAGATCCAGAACTAATTCTTGAAGAGTTGATTTAGAAGAAGAAGACCTCCAGATCTTGCCTAAGTGGATATCAGTAGAGGTCAGGCACATGCGTGTCTCCTTCCAAAACCTCAAGATAGATCAGGATCATCGTAGGATGATCTTATTATCCAAAATAAAATATGAAATTAAATTAGATTTAATTTTATTTTTTTTAATTTAATATCAGATCTCAAGGATTAGATCTGAGATATCTTAGATCTAATTAAAATCATAGAAAAAAATTTTAAAATATTTTTTTAGATCCAATCAGATCTGAACGATCTAGAGCAAGAAAAATAGGTTTTTTCCTTCAATTGGTATTAGAGCCAAGTTGGCAGTTCATCAGATCTATTTTATATTTAATTTTTATGTATGATCTGATATTAAAGAATTCTAGATGTCACATTAGATGTGATTAGATCTAAAATCAGAAAATTAAAAATTTTATGATTTAGATCTATAATGTATGAGATGCATGACTAGACTTGGAATAGAATAGTTCTATATATAGTCTAGTATAATCATATTATTAAATTAATTAAATATAATTTTAGATATAATTTATTTTTATTTTTTTGATGTTATAATTTTTGTAATCAGATCTAAAAAATAAAAAATAAAATTTTTAATTTTTATTTTATTCATATGAGATATGAAAGATGCATGCTTACACTAGTTATAGAATAGTTCTATATGATGTCTAGAATAGTTTTATTTTTGATATGATCAAATTTAAAATATTATCTTTTAGATTTAATATATGATATTTTAGATCTAAAAGTATGCATGATTGATTGACTTATGATACATGAGATGTATGCAAAACATGTATAAGTTAGATCATTAGTTGTATATGCGATATATGATTTAGATATAACTAGTTTTGTAGTAGAAATTATATTTTTAATTAAGATGTTTCCCTTGGCCATCCGATCATAAGAATAAAGTAGAGTTTGAAGATCCCCTCCTCTCATTCAATGGGGTGTTCTTATGATCTATAGGGGAGCTGCGCGTTCGTTCTTAATCAAAATCAAAACTAATTTTTCTACAAAATCCTAAATCCTAAAATCTTAGGATTTTATTACATGTTTTATTTATGAATTCAAAATTTAATTAAGAATTAAGATTATCAAATTAATTAGATCCAAAATTATGAATTTTCAGAGCTAAGATATATTCATAAAATTGGGTTCAGGCTTGGGTAGCTCAATTAGGTCTAGCAGTTGATTAAACCGAATCAAGAGTTGGTTAGGTGGGATCAAAGAAAGCTTAGTTTTGACCAGTCTAATAAGATTAAGTCTTGGTCAAGATCGAATCACATTGAGATGTGACTTGATCAAGTCAAGATCTAATTTGGCTCCATGGTTCGAGCCTAGATGTAGGCTAATCCAATTGGTTCTGATTTGATAATTAGTATCTAAGGTAAATCTGGCAGATATGATCGACTAATTTTTAATTGAGAGCTACTCAATCTGAATGTATTCTTATCGAGTTAATGGCATATCCCTTCCACCGGTCTCACTTACCTGGCCATTTGTTTCGATCTAGCTCTAATTTGAGGTGGCTAACAATTTGAGCCAACTCATGCCACTAGGTTAATCATAATTGTTACGACTAAGTCAAGTCAAGTTTAGAGAGATCTAAATTAAATCTTTTTAAAAAAATATTAAGTCTAAGGTCTTCCACCATTGTAGATGTGCGGATCTTTTTCGGGGTTGATTGTTCTCGACTGGATACAGTGTTTCAGTTGCACTGGAAAGATACAACCATATCTATTAGGCATTGGATGCTATGGATTAGAGGATGGATTGGGCTCAATATTTTTGCATTACACTGGGTGATGAGCCAATCGGTGGGATTGCACCATCCATTAGAAATTAATAATCATGGAGATTTTCTCATCTCTGCCAAAGAGGTATAGAGATCTGAGAAAATAGTGAAAGCCTATTTATTTAAAAATAAAATTTTTAAATAAATTTATTAAGTTTAATTATAAAATCTAACTAGAAGCTTTGACTCTCAATAGGAAGATGTCTGCATCCAACCCACTAGCCCGAATCCTGGACATCCATAGACTGACTGGACCCAACTACAAGGATTAGCTTCAGAACTTTAAAATTATTTTAGGTTTCGAGAAGTTGACTCATGTATTGGAATAGGATCCTCTCACCTTACCAGTCTGTCCATCCACTGATTAGAGAGCATCTCTCGAGAAGTGGATGGATGAAGATAACAAAGCCAGGTATTACATGTTGGGCTTGATGTCTGATGAGCTCCAATGCCAACATAAAGACATTAAGACTAGCCACCAAATGTTGGCTCACCTGCAAGAGTTGTTTGGTGAATAGAGTCGCGCAACTAAATATCAAGTCACTAAGAGACTGTTTAAGGCTCAAATACATGATGGACAGTCGATCTAAGATCATTGTCTGATGATGTTCAAGAACTTAGAAGAGCTTGAGAAGCTCAATGTCAAGTTAGATCAGGATCTACAGACTGATATAATTCTGCAATCCTTGACTAATGTGTATGGGCAGTTCTTCATGAACTACCATATGCACAAACTTTAGAATACCATGGCTGAGCTCATGAACATGCTGGTTACTCCTGAGCTTTCTATGAAAGGTTCTAAAGGCTTAATATTTACTGTGGAGTAGACTTCTTTCAAGAGAAAGTCTTTTGGAAAGAAGAAAAAGTTTATGAAGAAGCAGAAAGTGGATGGTGGGAAGAAGAAGAAGGTAGAGCCGAAGAAGAAGACCGATAAGGGAAAATATTTTCATTGCAATACTGATGGTTATTGGAAGCGAAACTTTCCTTTGTACCCGGCCAGCCTGAAGAATAAGAAGGGAGCAGGTCCTTTTGGAGGCATGCTTATTATAGAATCTAATCTTATGATTTCTTCTGCATTCATTTGGGTGCTTGACTCTAGTTCTAATGCTCACTTGTGCACTTCTATGCAGGATCTTGAGGATTGCAGTCGGTTGAGGGATGGTGAGATGATCCTACGCATCGAGAACGAAGCAAGAGTTGTTGTTGTAGCCATGAAAACCTATCCTCTATGATTATCATTAGGATTAGATTTAGTTCTTAGGAACTATTTTTATGTGCCTGCAACAAGTAGGAATTTGATTTCTATTTCATGTTTAGCACAGGAAGGCTATGTAATTAGTTTTCTTAATGATCATTGTAATATTTTTTATGAAAGAAATAAAATTGCAAGTGGTTTTCTTATAAATGATCTCTATTAGTTACATATTGATGTTTCTATTTTTAACTATCGAAGCAAAATGTGAATGCCATAGGATCAAAGTGACCTAGGGATAGTCCAAAATGATAGGTATCTGAGATTGGCATCTGAGATTAGGCTAGATCAACAAATTGGAGAAAAATGGGCTATTGAGTCCATTGACTTTCGAGTCATATCCAACTTATGAATCATGCCTTCAATGGCAAAATGACCAAAGCTCCTCTTTTGTTAGGACATGGGAAAAAGGGCCATAGACCTCCTTGCCCTAGTACATACTGATGTATGCGGACCCATTTGATGTATCGACTAGAGGCAATTTATGTCTACTTCATTCATCTTTATCGATGACTTGTCTAGGTATGGGTATGTGTATCTTGATGATGATATAAGTCTAAAGCTTTTGAAAAGTTCAAGAAATTCAGACATGAAGTAGAAAAATAAATAGAAAAATTCATTAAGGATTCTTTGATCAGATCGAGGAGACGAATACCTTAGTCAAAAATTTTTGAACTATCTTTAGGACAATGGCATAATTTCTCAATGGACTCCACTTGGAATGCCTCAACTCAATAAGATTTTAGAACGGAGAAACTAGACCCTATTAGATATGGTCCGATCCATGATGAGCTTCACAGACCTTCTCGATTTTCTTTGGGGACATCAGTCTGTTGACTTACTCAATATATCTACTGAATAGGGTTTTCTCTAATGACCATTCCTACCACACCGTATGAGATATGGCATGGTAAGAAACCAAGTCTGAGTCATCTCAGAATTTGGGGATTGTCCTGGCTCATGTCAAAAGACAACAAGCGGACAAAGTTAGAGTTTAGGTCCTTTAGAGCTTGGATTCATAGGATATCCTAAAGAGTCATTAGGATACTATTTCTACATTCTTAGAAGACCATAATGTGATTGTGAGTCGACATGCCATCTTTCTTGAAAAATAGTTTATTCAAGATAGCGGCATTCAGAAGACAGATTAGAGCTTGATGAGAAAGCTTCTCACAAGTACAATGAGCTAAGGACCAATTGGAACCAAAGTTCAGGATTGAGCCAATAAGAACACTACCTCCTCCACCTCGTAGATCGGAAGTAGAGTTTTTCATCCTCCTGAAAGATACTTAGGTATTATTTCAAGAGGAACGTAGAGAAAATGTTCCTCATAGGTAATGGTGCTCATGGTGATGATCCCAAAACCTACAATGGAGGTGATATCAGATATCGACTCTGAGAAATGGTTAGAGGCAATGCAGTCAGAAATTGACTCGATGCACTCAAACCAAGTCTGGACCTTGGTAGATCCACCAGAAGGTATAGTACCTATTGGGTGTAAATGGATCTTCAAGAGAAAGATTGGTGTCAGATGGAAATGTGGAGACATTCAAGGCTAGACTAGTGGCAAAAGGTTATAGTCAACATGCGAAGGCATTGACTATCAGGATACCTTTTTGCCAGTGGCTATGCTAAAATCCATCCGCACATTGCTTCGATGTTGCAGCCTATTTTGATTATGAAATATGGCAAATGGACGTGAAAATGGCATTCTTAAATGGATATCTTGAGGAAGATATCTATATGGAACAGCCACTAGGTTTCACATCCAGTGATACTGATCACAAGGTTTGCAAGCTGCAAAGGTCCATATATGGACTTAAGCAAGCATCTCGGAGCTGGAACACTCGTTTCAATGATGTGATCAAAATCATTTGGTTTCATCAAAAATGAGGAGAAGCCCTGTGTTTTCAAAAAAGTCAGTGGGAGTGCTGTTGTCTTCCTCGTACTGTATGTGGATGACATCCTCCTAATTGGGAATGATATTTTCATGTTGACTATAGTTCAAAATATGGTTGTCCAAGGAATTCTCCTATGAAAGACCTAGGTGAAGCATCCTTTATTCTAGGAATTAAGGTCTATAGGAGATAGACCGAATAGGATGCTAGGACTTTCACAGAAGATGTACATAGAGGAAGTACTAAAGAGGTTTAGTATGGAAAAACTCTAAGAGGGGATTAAGTACCCTTCAGACATGGTATTCATCTTTCCAAGAAGATGTGCCCTAGCACACCTGAGGAAATAGAACGCATGAGCAAGATCCCTTATGCTTCTAGCAATAGGGAGCCTCATGTATGCCATGCTATGTACACGACCTGATATAGCCCATGCTGTGAGTGTCACAAGCAGATATCAGTCAAATTCCAGGCATGAAGAAGCACTGGACTTCTGTGAAATGTATCCTTAAGTACTTGAGAAGAACTAAGGATATATTTCTAATCTTTGGTAATGAAGAACTCCAAGTTCAGGGGTATACAGACTCAGATTTTATGTCTGACATTGATGATCGAAAGTCAACATCTGAAAGTCTATTTATTTGTAATGGTGGAGCTGTCAGTTGGAAGAGTTCCAAGCAGACGGTAATAGTAGACTCCACCATGGAAGCAGAGTACATCATTGCATTGGAGGCTACAAAGGAGGCATTCTGGTATAAGAAGTTCACCATAGAGCTCAGAGTGATGCCACCAGATGTCGTCCTTCTGTAATAATAATGGTGCCATAGCCCTAGCTAAGGAGCCGAGGTATCACCAAAAATCAAAGCACATCAAGCGGCCATACTAGCTCATCCACGATTACCTCAAGAAGGGATACGTCGAGGTCAAGAGAGTCAATAATGCAGATAATGCGGCTGACCCACTAACAAAGCCATTGAGCCAGTAGAAGATCGAAGCCCAGCTTAAGAAGATGGGACTAAGATTTGTAGCCAATTGGCTTTAGGTCAAGTGGGAGTTTGTTAGATGCGTGCCCTAGAAGCCAGATTGGCTGACACTTTTAATACACTTCTAAGGATAATTTTATAATTTTGACTATAAATTAATAAAAAGATTATTTTCTATCATAATGTATATTTAAAGTGTCTGCGAGACATCCTTTGAGTTAATGGTAATGATAATTCATAATTTTAAGAGTTAAAAATTTGAGACATGAATTTTCATAATTAACTCATAAACAACTTCCGACCGTAGGATCATCATGAGGATGGCGATCGATTCGAAAGATTGGTATACGATCACTTTCTTAGGATAGATATGTCTTGAGTCTATGGTGTGGAGACATCAAAGTAGAAGTACATATACTCATTAGAGAATGAGGGCACTGAGTGCGACCACCTCGAGCAGTCATAAGGAAGTCTACCTTCTCGTCGATGACTGACTCGATGCTGTAGTGGTGTGTCTGGTTCTTTGACCTGAGGTGCATCGACAGTTCACCTAAAGGGTGTTATAGTTTGACTATACCATAACTCGATCTTCTAGTCATTTGGAATCCTAAGATGTATGTTGGCTATAGCATATGTTAGATATATGTGCCCTAGAAGCCAGAATTGACTGACACTTGTAATACACTTCTAGGGGCAAAATTATAATTTTGACTAAAATCAATAAAATAGGTTATTTTCTATCAAAAATATGTATTTAGTGTCTGTGATACATCCTTTGAGTTAATGGTAATGATAATTCATATTTTCAAGAGTTAAAAATTTAAGACATAAATAATCATTATTAACTCAAAAAATGCTTCCGACCATAGGATCATCACGAGGATGGTGATTAATTCGAAAGGTTGGTGTACAATCGCTTCTCTTTAGTAGATGAGTCTTGAGTCTATGGTGTGGAGACACCAGAGCGAGAGTACAGGTACTCGTTAGAGAACGAGGGCACTGAGCGTGACCACCTCGAGTAGTCATTAGGAAGTCTACCTTCTCGTCAATGACTGACTCGATGCTGCAGTAGTGTGTCTGGTTCTTTGACCTGAGGTGCATCAGCAGTTCACCTTGAGGGTGTTATAGTTTGACTACACCATTAACTCGATCTCCTAGCCATATGGAACCCTGAGGTGTATGTTGGCTATAGCATGTTCATTGTAGGAACTGGATTGCATCAAGATGGAATCTATCTACCTCGGTGGTAGAGGAGCAGCCCTATGATGATCATGAGAATCAAGTCCAGAAGCCCATGGCCATGGCAGAGTGAAATAATAGAAAGAGTTTCTATTTAGGATTTTCACATCGGACTTGAATCGAATGATTACATCATATGACAGAGACTAGGGTTTGACGAGTTTCACCTTAACCCTAATCTGATCGGGGCTCAAGATAGAAGAACTTAATCACACAGGTAGCTGCACCAAGAGGTTCGCATTCAGCTCTGATGGGTTGCCACCATATACTGCTAGGTGTCACTGGTGGATTTTGGGAGCAATTAGAATGATTTAGATGATCGATCATTCTAGCTGTTCGAATCAGAAGAGTTCTGATCCATCGAAAGGAGTTTCGATGATGTCGATGATAGAGATCATGACATATCCCATTACCATACAGAACTGAACCTAACTGGGTCACACAAACAAGGGTTTGAATCTGGTGATCATCAATTGAACTGATCCAGTTCAATTGATCTGAATGAGATTCAATTAGGTTCAAGGAAAATCGTGCTAGCACTCGATTGAACCTAACGTTCTTCTTTTACTATCATAAATAGTTGTCCTGACTGAGCCAAAGGAGTTTGTGCTCAATCAGAGGCCTTCACTATGGTCTGACTGGAGGTTGTCCAAGTCAGAAAAGGTTGTCTTATTTTGTAAGACAATACCTGCCATTTTTGGTCACCTGCCATTTCTTCGTTCCTTTGACTTTGGTCAAAAGTCTGACCTTTGACTGGTCAAATGTTGACCATTGATACTTTGACTTCTGTCCATGTGTCATGCACCTATTGGAGAGCTGGTGGGGGCCTGTCCCCCTACCAGAACCTGGCAAGGAGGAGGGCGCACGCCACCCTTGGCGTGTGCCCAAGTTGGAGGCGCCCAGGAGTCCCTGTTGGACAGGGACTCCATCTCCCTTTTTGGATTTCGATTAGACTTCTTCTAAGAACCAAGTTTGACTGGTCTTAGGTGCCATCTAAGGAGGAATCCTAAGGGGACTCTATTCCCACCAATCAGATTTAGATCTGATTTCACAAAGGGTTGTGATTGGTTGGGAAGAAGAGGAGTTGGATCATGCATAGTCTATAAATAAGACCCTGCACCCAACTCAAGGAGCATCTGAAATTAAATTGAAATTTCCTATGCCCCAAGGCTGCCTCTCCTCTCCTCCTCCATGCCAAGTCCACCTTCTCCCTCTCCTCTCCATGCCCAAAGGAGTTTGGGATCTTAGTTGGTGCAATCCAGACGAGAGAAAGGCGATAGAAAGCTAGAAGGCTGCACTGCTGCAAAGGATAACTGCTGATCTTCAAAAGGTGTTTTGAAGATCCTCCAGATTAGTTCCAAATCTAATTTTTGGAGATGTGATAGAGAAGAAGAGGATCTTCAGATCTAGCCCGAGTGAATATCGGTAGAGGCCAGGCACATGCATGGCTAGATCCAGAACCTTCCGCTGCATACAGGATCATCAATGGGTAATAGGATTACCCTACATCAAGGTAAATTAAATTTGATTTAATTTATTTAGATTTTATTTATTAAAATAATAAGAATCAGATCTAAAACATACTAAGATCTAATTAGGATCAAAGAAAAAATTTTTGAAATATATCTCTTGATCTGATCAGATCTGAACGAACCTGGATCCGGGAAATCAGGATTTTCCTTCAACTGGTATCAGAGCCAAGGTTCTAAAGTATTTAGATCTGATTTTAAATTTATTTTAATTCAGAAAATAAATGATTTCAGATGTCACATGAGATGTGATCAGATCAGAAAAAATTAAAATTAAATGATTTGGATCTAAGATTAGAAAATATGCATGACTAGTTCTAAAATAGAATAGTTCTATAGAATAGTCTTGCATGTTTTTAATTTAATTTGATTAAATCATATTTTAGATCTATTTATTTACTATTTTTTGATATTATAATTATTATAATAACATCTAAAAAATAGCAAATAAAATTATTTAATTTTAAATATCATATGAGATATGATTGATGCATGTCTAGACTAGTTGTAGAATAGTTCTACATAATTATCTAGATTAGAATTTATTTTGATTAAGATCAATTTAAATCTAATTTTTTAGATTATTATGAGATAATTTAGATCTAAAAATATGCATGATTCGATACATGAGATGTATGCAAAATATGCCATGATTAGATCTAATTTGTATATGAGATATATGATATAGATCTAAAACTAGTTTTGTAGTATTGCATGTTCCTGATTAAGGCGTTCCTCTTGGCCGTCCGGATCATAAGAATGAAGAAGGGTTTAAAGGCCCTCTCTTTCCCATTCGATGGGGTGTTCTTATGATGTGTAGGGGTGCTGCGTGTTCGTCCTTAATCAGAAATCCAAAACTTACTTTCTGCAAAATCCTAGATCCTGAAACCCTAGGATTTATTGTGCATATTTTGTTTATGAACCCTACTTAATTAAGAATTAAGATTATGAAATATTAATTAGGTCTAAAATTGAGAATTTTCAGATCTAAGACATATTCATAATACTGGGTTCGGGCTTGGGTAGCTCAATTAGGTCTAAGCGGTTGATCAAACCGAATCAAGAGTTGGTTAGATGGGATCAACAATGCTTAAATTGACCAGCCTAATAGGATTAAGTCTGGGTCAAGATCGAGTCACGATCAAGCAAGACCTAATTAGGCTCAGAGGTTAGAGTCTGGATTGTAGGCTAACCCAATTGGTTCTGGCTCAACAATTTGGTGTCTAAGGTAAGTTTGGCACATACGACCGACTGGTTTTTAATTGGAAGCTACTCGACCTGAATGCATTCTTGTACGAGTTAATGGCATATTCCTTCCACCGATCTCACTTACCTGGCCATATCTGTTGACACAGTTCTGATCTGAGGTGGTCAATAATCCGAGCTAACCCATGCCACTAGGTTAGTCATAATTGTTATGACTATGACAAGTCTAGTTTAATGAGACCTGAATCAATTCTCCCTAAGAAAAGATTAAGTCTGAGGTCTTCCACCATTGTAGATGTGCGGGCCCTTCCCGGGGTTGATTGTTCTCGGCTGGATACAGTGGCTCAGTTGCACCGGAAAAGATGCAACCATGTCTATTAGGCATTGGATGCTATGGGCTGGAGGATGAGTTGGGCTCAATATTTTGGATACGGTGAGAGACTCAATTAGGAATCCAGTCTATGCAAATGGTGGGTCTGACTTAACTAAGGAGTGGATCAATATTTCGGATACGGTGAGATTCATGAATTAGAGACCAAGTTTGGGTGCACCATGATTAGAGAATCATTGAACAAGAGTTGTTCACTCATTGGCTAACCCATCACCAATAACTGTTAGGTGAGGTGATGAGTCAGTTGGTGAGACCGCACCACCCACTAGAAATCATTAATCATGGAGATTTTTGCATCTCTACAGAGGGAGTGTAGGGATCCGAGAAAATAGTGGGAGCTAATTTGTTTAAAAATAAAATCCCTAAATAAATTGGTCAAGTCATAATTACAGTATCTAACTAGAATCTTTGACTCTCTACAGGAAAATGTCTGCGTCCAACCCATTAGCACGTATCCTGGACACACATAGACTGACTGGACCCAATTATAAAGATTGGCTCAGGAACTACAAAATAGTTTTGGGTTTCGAGAAGTTAACCCATGTATTGGACCAGGACCCTCCCACCTTACCAGCCCGTCCATCCACTGAACAGAGAGCATCTCTGGAAAAATGGATAGACGAAGATAATAAGGCCAGATATTACATGTTGGGCTCGATGTCTGATGAGCTCCAGCGCCAACATGAAGATATCGGGACTGCTCGCCAAATGTTGGCTCACCTGCAGGAGATGTTTGGTGAACAGAGTCGCGCAGCCAAAGTATCAAGTCACGAAATGACTTTTTAAGGCTAAGATGCGTGATGGGCAGTCAGTCCAAGATCACTGTCTGATGATGATCAAGGACATGGAAGAGCTTGAGAAGCTCGGTGTGAAGTTAGACTTGGATCTGCAGAATGATATTATTCTGCAATCCTTGACTGATGCATATGGGCAATTCATCATGAATTACCACATGCATAAACTTCAAAATTCCTTGGCCGAATTAATGAATATGCTGGTTCACCGCTGAGCTTTCTATGAAAGGTTCTAAAGGCTCAGTTCTTGCTATGGAACGGACTTCTTCCAAAAGAAAGTCTTATGGAAAGAAAAAGAAGTCTGTGAAAAAGCAAGAAGGTGGAAGGATCAAAGAAGAAGAAGGCAGAGCCGAAGAAAAAGGCCGATGTCAAAGGAAAGTGTTTCCATTGCAACAGCGACGGCCATTGGAAGCGGAACTGCCCTACTTACCTGCCACCCTGAAGAACAAGAAGGAAGGTCCTTCTGGAGGTATGCTCGTTATTGAGTCTAACCTTACGGATTTCTTCTGCATCCAGTTGGGTGCTTGACTCTGGTTCTAGTGCTCATCTGTGCACTTCCATGCAGGGTCTTGAGGATAGCAGGAGGCTGAGGGATGGAGACATGATCCTACGCATCGGTAATGGAGCAAGAGTTGCTGCAGTAGCCGTGGGAACATACCCTCTTCGATTACCATCTGGTTTAGACTTAGTTTTGAAAGACTGTTATTATGTGCCTGCAGCTAGCAGGAATTTGATTTCTGTTTCATGCTTAGCACTAGAAGGCTATGTGATTACCTTCTTTAAGGACCATTGTAACATTCTTTATGAAAGAAATAAAATTGCAAATGGTTTCCTTATTAATGGTCTTTATCAGCTACATATTGATGTACCTGTTCTAACTATCGAGCAAAACGTGAATGCCAAACGACCTAGGGATAGTCCAAATGATAGATATCTATGGCACCTGAGATTAGGTCATATAGCAGAAGATAGGATCAACAAATTGGAGAAAAATGGGCTATTGAGTCCATTGACTTTCCGAGTCATATCCAACTTGTGAATCTTGTCTTCAAGGCAAAATGACTAAACTCCCTTTTGTTGGACATGGGGAAGAGGGCCACAGATCTCCTTGCCCTAGTACATACTGATGTGTGCGGCCCATTTGATGTGCCGGCTAGAGGCAATTTTGTCTACTTCATTACCTTTACCGATGATCTGTCTAGGTATGGGTATGTGTATCTTATGAGACACAAGTCTGAAGCTTTTGAAAAGTTCAAAGAATTCAGACATGAAGTAGAAAAATAAACTGAAAAACCCATTAAGGTTCTTCGATCAGATCGAGGAGGTGAATACCTTAGCCGGGAATTCCTAGACTATCTCAAGAAAAATGGCATAGTCTCTCAATGGACTCCACCAGGAACACCTCAACTCAACGGGGTTTCAGAATGGAGAAATCGGACTCTATTGGATATGGTTCGATCCATGATGAGCTTCACAGACCTCCCTGATTTTCTTTGGGGACACTCATTGTTAACTTCAATTTATCTACTGAATAGGGTTCCCTCTAAAACCGTTCCTACCACACCGTATGAGATATGGCACGGTAAGAAACCAAGTCTGAGTCATCTCAGAATTTGGGGTTGTCCGGCTCATGTCAAAAGACAACAAGCGGACAAGTTAGAGTTTAGGTCCTTTCAGAGCTCGATTCATAGGATATCCTAAAGAGTCATTAGGATACTATTTCTACATTCCAGAAGACCACAATGTGATTGTGAGTCGACATGCCATCTTTCTTGAAAAATAGTTTATTCAAGATAGCGGCATTGGAAAGCAGATTAAGCTTGATGAGAAAGTCTCACAAGTACAACGAGCTAAGGACCAATTGGAACCAAATCAGGTTGAGCCAATAAGAACACTACCTCCTCCACCTCGTAGATCGGAAAGAGTTTTCCATCCCCCTGAAAGATACTTAGGTATTATTTCAGAGGAAAGTAGAGGAAATGTTCCTCGTAGGTAATGGTGCTCATGGTGATGATCCCAAAACCTACAACGAGGCGATATCAGATATCGACTCCGAGAAATGGCTAGAGGCAATGCAGTCAGAAATTGACTCGATGCACTCAAACCAAGTCTGGACCTTGGTAGATCCACCAGAAGGTATAGTACCTATTGGGTGTAAATGGATCTTCAAGAGAAAGATTGGTGCAGATGGGAATGTGGAGACATTCAAGGCTAGACTAGTGGCAAAAGGTTATAGTCAACGCGAAGGCATTGACTATCAGGATACCTTTTCCCCAGTGGCTATGCTAAAATCCATCCGCACATTGCTTGCCGTTGCAGCCTATTTCGATTATGAAATATGGCAAATGGACGTGAAAACGGCATTCTTAAATGGATATCTTGAGGAAGATATCTATATGGAACAGCCGCTAGGTTTCACATCCAGTGATACTGATCACAAGGTTTGCAAGCTGCAAAGGTCCATATATGGACTTAAGCAAGCATCTCGGAGCTGGAACACTCGTTTCAATGATGTGATCAAAAAGTTTGGTTTCATCAAAAATGAAATGAAGAGGACCGTGTCTTCAAAAGATCAGTGGGAGTGCTGTTGTCTTTCTCGTATTGTAGTAGATGAACCAATCCTCCTTATTTGAGAATGAATATTCCATATGACAACAGTCAAATTTATGGTTGTCCCAAGAAAATTTCTCCAAGAAAGACCTAGGTGAAGCATGCTTTATTCTGGAATTTATGGTCTATAGGGATAGACCGAAATAGAATGCTAGGACTTTCACAAAAGATGTACACTAGAGGAAGTACTAAAGACGGTTTAGTAATGGAAAACTCTAAGAGGGGATTAATACCCTTCAATATGGTATCATCTTTTCAGAAGATGTGTCGCTAGCAACAGCCTGAGGAACAATAGATGCATGAGCAAGATCCTCTTATGCTTCTACAATAGGGACCCTCATGTATGCCATGCTATGTACACGATCTGATATAGCCCATGCTGTGAGTGTCACAAGCAGATATTAGTCAAATCCTAGTGAAGACACTGGGACTTTGTGAAATGTATCCTTAAGTACTTAACGAGAACTAAGGATATGATGTTGGTCTTTGGTAATGGAGAAACTTCCAAGTGCAAGGATACATAGACTCAGATTTCCATGTCCGATGTAGATTGTATCGAAAGTCGACATCTGTAAGAGTCTAATTTATATGCAATGATGGTGCCTGTCAGCTGAAAAGAGTTCCCAAACAAACATGATAGCAGATTCCACCATGGGAGCAGAATATATCAAACTGCATCAAAGGCGCGAAGGAAGCATTCCTGGGGGCTACAAGAAGTTTTGCTGTAGAATCAGGTAATGCCAATCCAGATGCCATCCTCTATATGGCGAATATATAATGGCACCATAGCCCTTGATAAGTGAGCCAAGGTCTCACCAAAATTCAGACATATTGAGTGCGTACACCTTCATCTGCGATTTAACCTCGAGAAGGGTTTAACGTCGAGGTCAAGAGAGTTTGACTCCAGACCAATGTGGCAGACCCGCTTAAAAGCATGTTGGGCCAGCAAAAGAATCAAAGCCCCACCATGAGAGAATGGGGGAACTTAGACTTAAATAGGGCCAATTGACTTTAGGACAGTGGGAGATTGTTTTAGATATATGTGCCTTCAGAAGCCAGAATTGGCTGACACTTTGTAATACACTTCTAAGGGCAAAATTAATCAATTTTGACTAAATTAATAAAATGGATTATTTTTATCACATATGTGTATTTAGTGTCTGTGATACATCCTTTGAGTTAATGGGTAATGAATAATTCATATTTTCAAGAGTTGAAAATTTAAGACATGAATAATCATTTATTAAGTCTTAAAATGCTCCCGACCATAGGATCATCACGAGGGATGATGATTAATCCGGAAGGTTGGTGTACAATTCACTTCTTTTTTAGTAGATGCAGTCTTAAGTCTATGGTGTGAAGACACCAGAGGCGAGGTACAGGTACTTGTTTAGAGAATGAGGGCACTGAGCGTGACCACCTTGAGTAGTCATTAGGAAGTCTACCTTCTCGTCAAATGACTGACCCAATGCTGTACTGTGGTGTGTCTATTTTTTTTGACCTAAGGTGCATCGATAATTCACCTTGAGGGTGTTATATTTGACTAACACCCATTAACTCCGTCTTCTAGCCAATACGAACCCTGAGGTGTATGTTGGCTATAGATGTCATTGTAGGAACTGGATGCATCAAGATAAATCTCTATCTACCTCGGTGGTAGAGGAGCAGCCCTATGATGAATAAAATCTTGTCCAGAAGCAATGGCCATGGCAGAAGTGAAATAATAGAAAAAGTTTCTATTTAAGTTTCACATCGACTTGAATCGAATGATTACATCATATGAATAGAGACTAGGGTTTGATGAGTTCACCTTAAATCCTAATCTGATCGGAGCTCAAGATAGAAGAACTTATCACACAGATAGCTGCACCAAGAGGTTCACATTCAGTTTGATGGGTTGCCACCTTATACTGCTAGGTGTCACTGGTGGGATTTTGGGAGCAATTAGAATGATTTAGATGATCGATCATTCTAGCTTTCAACATAAGAGTTCTGATCCATCGAAGGAGTTTTGATGATAGAGATCATGACATATCCCATTCCATACAGAACTAACTCTAGATAAAAAGGGTTTGAAATCTGGTGGATCTCAATTGAACTAATCAGTTCAATTGATATGGTATCATTAGGTTCAAGAATTGTAGCACTCGATTGAACCTAAGTTCTTCTTTTACTATCATAAATAGTTTGTCCTTACTGAGCCAAGGAGTTTTGTCTAATCAGAGGCCTTCATTGATCTGACTGGAGTCTTCCAAGGTCAGAAAAGGTTGTCTTATTTTAAGAAATACTGTCATTTTTCTCATCCTTTGATTTGGTCAAAGTTGACCTTTGATGATCAAATGTTGACCATTGACACTTTGACTTCTTTCCATGTGTCATGCCCTATTAGAGAGCTGGTGGGGGCCCTATCCCTCAGCTGAAACTAGCAAGGAGGAGGGCGCACGCCACCCTTTGGAAGTGTGCCAAGTGGAGGCCGCCGGAAGTCTGTTGGACAAGGGACTCCATCTCCCTTTTGGATTCCGATTAGACTTCTCTAAGAACCAAGTTTGACTGGTCTTAGGCGCCATCTAAGGAGGAATCCAAGGGACTCTATTCCTAC